>VZTL01078312.1:0-33047 GCA_013400535.1 Scopus umbretta
GATTTGTTTGACTACTTAAAAAATACGTCACTTTAATTCTGAAGCTTTAAAAATGAAAGCAAATTACATTTAAATAATTTCTTGCTTCCTTTATCAAATATTTATCAATACAAAAAACTGCTAACAGTTTATGACTCCAAGCTGAATATCAAGAAACTAGCTAAACCATAAAAAACCACATGTACTAGGTAAGTAAGAACGATGTTTATGGAATCAAACTACGCAGGGAGAAATTAAACAACAGAGCACTACCAGACACATAGCTTCCAGAATTTCTTCTGAAATTATATTTAAAATTACTTTTTTCACCATCCTTAAGAAGTCAGGAAACTTAACTATACTTTCACAGGAGTAAGACACCCTCAAAACACCCTAAATCCAGGTGGAAAGAAGAAAAAAACCACATGAGAACTGTGAATTAAGGACTTAGAGATACTTGTCTATGGCCAGACACAGGCCACCATACTCTTGTTGTGCTTTAGCTTTTGGCAGGCTTGGCGTAAGCCAGCTGAATGTGGGAAACTCGCAGTCTCTTTATGAGGTCCCATTCCTACAGCCAAGCTGCCATACCTCACTGCTTAAGAGGCAGGCTTAGCAGGGTGGCACACATTGCATTATTTGGCTATACACTCCTGGACCGAAGCTAGCTTGAGTCCAATCCTTGGGAGCAGTGTGAAGATGGAAGATATGGCCCTATGAAATCAAGCTTGAGTGGGAGCAAGGAGGAGACTGAGGAGATGTCTGGGGAAAGAATGACACTGGGCCAGCAACTGGAGCAGAAACCAGACTTGCCATAGGCAAGTTTCAGTAGCCAGTTTTGCTGAAGCAGGTTGAAGTCCTCTCTCTTGGCTTTAAGTCCTAAGACATGTACCTAGGCATAACTGGGCATTGCAGAGTTTGGGGCTTTCCTGAATCCCCATTTTTGTTGAACCTTTGGGTATGGGGAACTGGGTTCCTCTTTTAAAATACAAAACAGGGTTGTGAAGTTTCCCATGTGCTGACAGTTGTGGATTAAACTTTCACCTAGTTGGAGGTCTAAATAATCTGTTGGTTTTTGTCTGAGAAAGAGTCAGACCACACTTCCAATATCTCAGAGGCCAACTCTAACTTGAAAAAAAGGAAAACAGGAAAAGCAGTCTCCATTCATCTTGTAGATGCATGCCACCTTGGAAAGTGGAGTTCATGGTCTGCAAGGCCAGGGAGGAGCTTTGTTCTGCAGTGCTTTGCTTAGGGTAACAAGTTGGGGGAGTGTAAGGGAAGGGCCTGGCATGGCATAGCAGTTATTCCAGCTGCAGGGATGTTGAGTAAGAGGGAAGAAGTCCTGGCCTTCATTTGGTAGACGTGATATTCATCTCTCAAGCTTTCAGCTTGCACTACCATTGAACTAAAATGTGAAAGGAAAGAATTTCACCCCTGCTTGCCCATCTACAGCTTTCTTCTCCTGCAGGGTGCTGCTTTCAGGAAAGGCTCTGGTCAGATGCCAAGAAGCACAGCAAACACTGCCAGCACTGTCTTGGCAACCCACCTGGCTGCCTTTGCTCCATTAGGCAATGCCCTCTCTCCACCAGCTTCTGCAGGGCTGGATCCTGTCCCCATCAGATTTAGCAAGAACTCTAGTGTGCCCCTGGATAAGGATAGGGTCTAGCTATTCCCCCTTCCTCATCTTTCTTCACAGCTGCATAAAAAGATAAAAACAATCCTTAGTACGCTACAAATGTATTGTTTAGAGAAGAATTACAGTGCAATATGACTGAACATAGAATCATAGAATCATAGAATTATTTAGGTTGGAAAAGACCTTTAAGATCATCAAGTCCAACTGTAAACATAATACAGCCAAGTCCAGAAAGTGGACAAGCAACAAAGTGGAGAAGCATGTCAACACCACAATAATTGCTTTTTATCCATGGCCCTCAAATCCATTCTACTTACAAATGATCAAAATGGAAATATCTGGAAATTACCAACAAAATGGAACAAATGCAAAAAAGAAACCACCAGATTCCCTCACAGAATCTGAATGTTTTAGTGTAGGAAACTGTCACAAAGGAAATAGGTCAGTCTCTTTAAACAGTATTTTTTAAGTGAAAAAGGAACAGCACACTGGAATGTTAAAAAGTCTTGCAAATGTTATTTAGATGCCTAGCTTTCAGAGCAGTAACAGTCATCTTGGTATTCTTTGGCTCAGAATTAACTCTGACGATCATTTGCTCTAACAGCTGAAATGCAAAGTCTGGAAAATGTTTTTTATTTGAAAGGGAACAAAAAGTGAACCAAAGTTAATTAGTTTTTGTTGTGGTCTAATGAAATGGGCCAAATTTTCCCTTAGCTGTGACTGAGTAAATGAAAGCAGAATCCAAAGTAAAGCTTCTGTGAGAAGTACATCACTGAAGAGCAATAAATGTAAGTGTAAATAAATAAAACAGCAGTGATAATTAAAGTCGGAATTTGCAAACACAGTTCACCTGGAATATCGACTTACATTAGGAACAAAGCCTGGGGTCACAGTTTTCTCTAGAACAGCATCCCAGTTGACATCAGTTAGGTACGGAGAACTTTGGATGTCTGCAAGGCTTGAAAGGCGGCACTCTGGGTCCTTAGTGAGGAGCTGTGATCAAACACAAGGCATTTTCTAAGGAACTGGATGCCATACAAAAGAGTAAACATATCACACATAAATTGTACAATGCACAATTTAGAGCAAGAAAATGGTTAGGGAATCCTCTAATAACTCCTAGAAGGTCCAATCTAAAAAAATAAAAGTAATAACTCATAGGAAATGAATATAATTTAATTGCCACCAGCTGGTTGTTGCAGGCATGAAGTGTGTAAATGTATTAGTAACAAAAGTCTGTTTACAAATACACAAGAGCCCAAGTGACATGAAACATCACAATTCAATGCTACCCAACAATTTGTATTTCATCTTTAATTTATTGGAAGATACAGTTACATTGAGCATCCTGGCAGCAATTAAAATTAACCACCTCATTGATCCATCTATCAAAAATAGATTGCTCATTGCTGCAAAGGAAATTGATCTTCTATTGCTCTAGTCACACATTCACAAACATTTTCTGCTCAAATATAAGTACTGGTGATCTGAAATACCTAAAAGAGACAGATGATCCCTGCAGCATGGCCAGAAAACTAAACCAAACAAAACCCTGGGATTTTAGGAAGAAAGCTATTTCCAGGGTCGTGATGCGTTCAGAAAGAACCCCAGCTTGTAGCTTAGTGACATTTACAGCAAAGTGGCTCGACTTTTATTGTTGCAGCTATAGCAACATGGGACAGGGAAAGATACAGTCCTCTTCACTTCTAAGCTCCCTGACTGGAAACCATGGCAGAAATTCAGAGAGCAGAGTGGTCCGTCCTTCCCTTTCCCGCATCCACAACTAGGGCTGGAGATAATGGGGCCAGGGCACAGAGTGGGAATTACTGGTCCTGTCACTAGTGAATCAGTTTTACAATAAACAAACAAATAAAAAGATTTCTATTTATCTGAGACCATTAAATGCCTGAGTCTAAGCCTAAGAATAATCCAGCTTCTCAAGAGAGGACACTGCACCACTAACATTCAGAAAAAGTTTAGGAATAAGCACTGCTTTCTTATCCTTGAAATTTTGACTACCTAATGTGTGTGCTTGCCTGATGCCTCTGTATTGTGGGAGGGGTTTCTGGAAGAGGAGAGGAGAGAGGACAGAAGGTGTTTGTGCTTTCTTACCTTTTTCAGTAGTGCTATCATGCCCTTGCACCATGCAGATGAGTAGTGAACTCTTTCTATCTTGAACATGTTGAGTATCTCATCAATGGGGGTGGCTGAATGAATTTCATAGGGTCTCTGGGATAAAGTTAAATCAATATCAAGTCAGCAAGAATGGATAAAAGAGTGTAGGCAATTCATATTTTCCTGAGCTCAGTATTGTTTATGCTGAAAATATCAAAACCACCAGAACATCTTACAACAATTTTGAGGCTAATCCTTCTTTGCATGTGTGCTTTTCTTTGGTCGTAATGGATGTAATTACTCATAGATGCATTTCCTCTGCAAATTTTTCTCTCATGAAAAGAAGTATCAGTTCAGATGAGATGGCTGAATAATTTTGTTCCTGGGGCATTCTATGTGAAATGTGGATTATTTACTACTTTTCACTTGTAGTACTATCATGTACTTGTGATCTAAACTGACAAAATGGAAAAGTGGTGGATGAAGGGAACTTTGTCATCCAGGTTTTACTGAGTAGTAGATAGAGAAATTAAAAGATGCTTACAAAAATTTGTGTAAGAACCACAGTAAAAAAGTAGACTCCAAATCCCAATCCTTCTCTTTCTTTTGGAATTCAATCTTTTGGAATCTAAAATTAACTCATTACATGGACCTATGGATTATATGGAACTGCTGTCCTGGTTTTGCAGTGCTTAAATTCTTCTGCAGGTGAAAAGAAACTCCAGGCTTCACAGTGCTTTGTTCATGAAGACTGTTGTGATTTATCTTTTATTAAATATAGCATTTGGAAATGAAAGAAATGCATATAAAATTATACTCTTATTAATTACTGTGCACATATTTTTCAAAGATTTGTATTTCTGAAGCAGGTCGTTAGAAAGATACAATACGTTGTTATATATTTTTAAACAGGGATAGACTGTGGATCGCTTGTGAATTAAGTTGTATCCAGCAGGTGGCAAATATGTGATATAAGATCTGCAGCCATCATAGCAGGAATGTGCAAATCGATGCATCATAATTCATACACAACATAGAGTTATCTTCTAATCCAATACCCTCAACAGGAAAAAGAAGGCACTCATTACCTTCACTAAGAACTGAATCATCCTTTGACTTTCACTAGCATGTACTGGTACAAGATTATAATTTAAGAATATTTCTAAGTGTTAGTTACATAATCTGATAGTGAATTAGAGCCACTTTTCATAAAGGCCCAGAGAATCTTCTTATTTTGAGAAGATTCGTGCACATGTTTAACTTTGAACATCTGTATGCAACCAAGTCCATTCCAAGGCATTAGGATGTTCTAAAAATAAATCCAAGGATTGCTTAAATCTTTTTGCTTTGATTCACATTCAGTTAGTCTGTTGTCATTTAGCTATATCATGTCCATATGAATTCAACAGGACCTAAATGCATGCTCTGAATACATAATTTTCTTGAACCAGGTTCAAAACTGTCATTTGAGATAGCCTGTCATATGCTTTTCCCTACCTGTGGTCATGCTGCCATAAAACAGCTATTAAAAATGAAAGGTTAATATTCTCTCTGTTGTCAAGAAGTAACCTTCTGCTGATTTAGACTTGATACAATGATGTGACCAATATGACCATTGAGCCAGAATTAAAAGTAAAAAGTGAGAATAAAAATAAGAAAGTTTTTTGCTGTTAAGGATGTTTCTGCACATGCCTTTTTCCTCACCAGAACATTCCTTAAAAACATACTTCATCTTGAAGTTTATTAGCATTCTGCAGTCTTACTTGATTTTTTCAGATTTGCAGAGATCCTTAATATTGTTCTTAGTTAATTTGAACTACAAATACTCAAAAGAAATGACCATTATAAGCTTGGTCTTTTGAGGTCCTTCACACCTATATCTCCCATGTTTTTCAGCTATTCAATCCACTTGAGGGTCAGATCCCTTCAGTTTCATTTTGTGAAAAAGGAAAAAAAATCTGCTTTGCTTTTGTTTGCAACGTTTTACTAAAATGTGTTGTACACTGTTCACAATACAGTGAAAGTCAGAGTCCAAGAATCCCACCTACTATCTCTTTCCTTCACCTTGTCTCTGTTGAGGGCATGATACATACAGTTATAATATTTTAGGAGTTGTCTATAGCTTAGAAACAGACTGACTTGTGTCATGGTTTGCATCATGCAGTTTAATTTCATGGATTTGGGAAAAGATCAACGTTTGGTGCAAAGCTTTATAAATTTACCTTTTTGGTTGATAGGTCTTTTATCAACAACTGGCTAAGGACAGAAACATGCTGGCAACATAATGAGAAATGCTAGTACTACTGACGTAACCCAAAAAATGATCCAGACAGCTCTATACCAGATGCAAAGTACTCTTGTAGCTACAGCCCCGTTTCCAGCAAGGCATTGTCTTGGCCGCCTGGCAGTAGGGAGAAATGCATGAGAATGGCTGCAATGCCTTGAGCACCCTGAGCCTCCTCTGAAGACTCTTCCATCTCATAACAGTAGAGGCAAATAAAAACAAAAATTCAGCTCAGTAAAAAGCAACTAATTTTTACTTAGTTCCTCTTGAATTCAGACAGTGTCATACACCTCTGAGTTATGGCTCAGAGGTGGAAAATGATCAAAGTTTCTAATGCTCCTCATTTCTAATGCTCCTTCCTTCCTTCCTCTCCCTTCCCCATGCACTAGTATACACCATGCTCCAACTGCAGAAAGCATATCTCCTGGTGGCTCTGCCCAGTGCAACATCCTTCTCTTCCCCCCAGATTGCTGTAGCAGGAGCTGGTGGGCTGCACCATCGCCCACCCATCTGCTCTGTGGCAATGGGTCTCTCTCTCGTTGCTGAACCAAGTGCTGTGGGAGCTTGGAGGAGAAGGGGGCTGCCTGCCTGCAGGTTTAGCATGCAGCCTTGTAGGTGCAGGCTGCTTCTTTGCAGCCATCTGCACAGGGCTGCTGCAACAGACGGAACTCGGAGCTTGTGGTTGTTGCAGACAGCAACATGCCTTGGGTTAAGCACACTCCCTCAACCCGCCACTACTTCTCTTGTCATCACTCCTGTCAGTTTAGGCCTTGTCTAGACTAGAAAAATGTAGAAATACAATTCAGGAAAAAGTACACCTTTTCCCAGTCCATACAAAGGCATGGGCTACCAAGCCACCCTCTGGCTTGATCAGTGGGCAAGAGTGACTCTTCAGGAGAAAACAAGCAGCTGGCTTGGTTGACTGGAGCATGGACAGGTGGCATTGTTTTTATTTTAAAAAAAATTTTGATTCAGTCTCAGCTTCACTTTGTCTGTAGCCAGATAGACTTATTCAGAGAAGACTGTATGGCTCTTGGTACATGGATACCATTCTATACAATTTTTCATTTATTAAAGTGACTAGGTATCTTTTGTGATTCATCTTGGGAGTTCAGCTTTCCTTACACAATCATTCATTGTATTGCTTTCTAGGAGACACTCACTGGTGAAAGGGTTGATATAAAAACATCAGTATGTTCTTTTAATTTATTGTATGTGCAGCCAGTACTACCATCTGTGACTAGCATTGAGAATATGTTATGCTTATTACTTCCAAACCTTAAATGTTCAGGTTAAAATTTTCCATCCTGGGAAGAATGTCAGCTTAAACACTCAGTAATTTTTGAGAATAATGGCAGAGAAAAATTGCAAATACTCCCCCCCCCCCCCTAAAAATTTTTAATACTCCTGTGCTTTGAGAGCAGGACTGAGATTTGGCATGGGAGAGGTCTTTGTATCACGAGCGTGACTTTTACCATTTCTATGGAAATACAAAATAGTTTGGCAAGTTTTAGGCCTTTGAAAAGTGTAGCTTCTGGATCAAAGTAACAATGTGCAGACACTCTGAAATGTAGTTTTCCATCTAAAAATGGGAATAACAATTGTTCTTTATTTCTAGTTTCCTTTGTCATCTCAGATGAAACTGTGAGATCTTTATTCGATGGATTGGCTCACATTACAAAGTGCCTAGCAGGACAGGGTAGCAGTACTGTGTTAGTGTCATATGAAAGCAAATACTCCTTCCTTAAAAACAGTGTACTGCAAAGCAATAAAACCCTCTTTCCAAAATAGGAATTAAAAATTTAAAAAAAGTTACTTTAGCTACATCATTATCCTGAAATAGTATCTAAATTACTCTTTTCCATAGGGAACAGTAAATATTTAAGCAGCCAACTTCAATCCTTTGAACCAAAATGGCATAGAATTTTCCATTATCTTCTGTGATATTTGACCATGCTCAGGAAGATTTTTCATTAAGCTTATTCACATAATCAATTAGATAAGTAACAAGTGTACTGGCAGATAAGCATTTTCTGTGGTTGGGCCAAGCATCTTAGGATATTACATTAGCTCTTTTAAGGTATTAGCCAAGAGAATCAAAGATATAATAAAGCTTGAAGTCACTCAACTTCTATTTCGAATAAAATACCATTGTTTCCAATTCAGCATTGCTGAGATGTCATTAAAACATTAGGCTTTTCCTTAGCGCACGCTGAAAGTCTATGTCCATTTTAGGCAAACTTTCATAATGTAATTGAGAGTGGGGTGAAACTTTCCCAAGAATGTTTCCAGCTGGAAAAGACTCAGGACAGCATTCCTGACCTGAATTGCAGCCTCATCCACTCAAATTTTATCATGAAGGGTGCAGTCAGGGGCACCGCAAATTTTGGGACTTCTGTTAGTCAACGTGTTAAATAACAACAAAACCCATCATTCTTACCCAACCCCTCAGTAATTCATATGCTGTAATTCCTAGTGACCACCAGTCTACAGGGTATGAGTATCCTGGACCTCCATCCATAAAGGCCTGGAACACTTCCGGAGCTAAAACAATAAATCAAATCAAACAAAAAGCATTATATTAAGGTTAGACTACAGATCATTAATGTTAGTATTTGAAAAATTAATTAGGATGCAATTAACTGGAATTACATACATTTGTAAATGCAGCATTTTCAGGATGCAGTTTCAGCACCTTGGTTTGCTAGCGAGTGACCTTCACTGGTCAGGTTTTTCAAAAGCCAGTAGTTTCATATGTTAATTCCTACCTGGTCCATTTGAGTTTTATGTTATGTGAATAAAAATAAGTAATAGGAGGGGAATTCCTGAACTGAAGTGTGACTTGGAATATTTAGGGTAATGCAAACATTTTATGGGACAAACATGCAAGCAAGGTGATTCTTTGTGGTTGATGAAGGTGTTGAACATGATAAATCTCATCCTTATTCTACATTTGCATAGAATTAATCAGATGGGTTTTAAAGGTATTCAACATAGGAAAATGGTAATTAAATACAAATGCTGACACTGGTTGTATGCTATGAGAAACTGTCATGACTGGAAATAAACACACTGTCAAGAAAGTAATGAATTCCATAAAAATAACTTTCCTGAGGGAAAAAATATTGATCTTTTCAAAACAAGGATCCAGTTGGCTAATTTCAGCAAGAAAGACATACTAAATAATGCCACTGTAGTTTCTTCAGAAAACCATATATGAGAGGATATGAAATGAAACGAAAAGTCAGTCATGCTTTTCTAATTATTTCACAGCAGAATCTCAGTACACTGTGTGAAAACAACACTTTCCCTAGGGATTTTCTAAACAACACTATCACCAACCGTAACATCATGCTAGATTGCAATTAGCATGTGAGCCTCTTCTGGCCATGATACCGAGTCTAATGTATCACATTACCACCCGATTACCATCACATCACTTTCTAATGGGCATACTGCAGTGAATAATGTAATCTGGTCACACTTACTTCTGACTGACAGTGTGGGATTTGACTATGTATGGCATATAAAGAAGCACCTTTAATTAAAGGAAAAGCATTCCTTCCATGGGATTTGACTATGTATGGCATTTAAAGAAGCACCTTTAATTAAAGGAAAAACATTCCTTCCATAGGAGTTTTTGTAGTCCTTGTATCACTATGGATGACAACCTAACAATTTACAACTGCAGACCCAAGGTCAGAAAGTCTTGAAGAGCCAAACCTAATAGAGGATTTTGGCATCCATGAATTAGATGTAGCAGAACCCTAGAATAAGTAGCAATGAATGAATGAATGAAAGTGGTCCTATATTCTCTGCCCAGCAGGACATCTCTAAACAGGTTTGATAGCAGAACTGCAGGCACCTAAATAAAAATTTTTGCCAGAATACATCTGTTTGGAGACTAGCTGACCAGTGGATCTCTGGCACAGGTAAGTTTGTGCTGTGATCAAGTACAGGATGAATCAAGAATGCCATAAAAGTCATCACACTGAGTTAGCTCTGTCTCACCTCCAGGTAGTATAGCTTCACTTGGCATGCTATACCTTCAGATGTACTCCAGATCTTGTTTGCATGCTACTGGGGATCTGTATAGGCAAAATTTACATGTGTGCAATCTATCACATAGATAGATGCTAAAAGGGTAGGCAGATTCTTTGTGTTACTTTAGTGGATCAATGCACCTAAATTGCACATCAAACACCAGAGTCATATTTTGAATATCACCACAGGCACCCTGTGGTGAAGGTTTGCTGTATTTAGCCACATCCGTTATGGTTTTTACCCACTGTGCCTAGATGATGTATAATATCTCATTACAGAAAATAGCCTTTGTGGACTTTTTTACTGAGCTATATAGGTATAATATTGGTTTCACTCTTACTTTTATAGCTTTAACATTGTAATAATGCGATGGATCACTATCTGATTTCTGTGAGGTAGAGATTAAACTACTTTATTGATGTAACCTACAACATTGCCAGAATGGTGCAGCTGTTTTGCTAATTCAGTGACTGAGTTATCCACTTTTATTTTATTTGCTTGTTCTAAAAGTTACAAGTTCAACTCATCCAACATTAGGTCGATCAGGAGAAAATGCTTTCCTTTGCCCACTGGCCCTTGTGTTTTGAAGCTCTGTTTCCTCACCTTAAGCTGATGACGGCATCCTTACATCAGAAAATGGGCAGTTAGGCTCCTGATTTTTAAGGCAGATAGCCCCTTTCCCCTGCTTTCACAGTACTATTTGCAGTCCAACTGGACTGGGTCTCTGCATTCAGTCAGCTCCAGTGAAGTGATTGTAAGCACCCACTTCACAAGATGAGGGGAGACTGACAGAAGGTGCAATATAGTTGAGAGTATCCTACGTACAGGTTTATTCTCAGGGTGACATCTACCAAAGACAACAGATCTTTCCCCACTTTAGCAAGGCTGTTAAATACCAATCTCAAACTAAGATTGTGATTAATGTGTCTAACAGCCTTTTTGAGCTGACACTTTAGGTCCAAATGAAGGCCTCCAGCCTGTACGGCAGACTTCTGGAGTTTGCCTGCTCATTCAGACAGATAGCATGATTTTACAGAAAGACAGAAGATCCTCCAAGTGATCACATTAGACAAGCTCTGGAGAACTAGATATGTGAAATACAGAACATAACGTTAGGTTTTGCTGTAAGAAATAACTACATCAGGAGAACGAATTTTGAGTGCAAACTGGCTAGAATAAAAGCAAGTAAAAAATCTGAAAGGAAAGTTAAAATTGCTTTTCTTTAGGATTGTTTTTGAAATAGACTACCTGTAATCTTTTAAAATTTGGATTTGATCTCAGCTTGGACAGCTGTCCTGCAGCCTGATGAGGGTAGGTTCTTCCAAAGGTTGATAAGATTTGAGCTTGCCAGCTTGCAGCAAGGGCAAAAGCTCTGCTGTGTGCATCCTGTCTGCACACATCCTCTCTTATCATAACTGCTTAAGGATGAGAAGAATACCTACATCTTTTACCCCTGTGTATCTCCTAAATGCAATCATTCTGCCTGCAAAAGTTCATTCATGTGAACAAAAGTGAGAGAGTGCCTGTAAGAACGGGAGTTTCGGATCTATTTCCTCAAACATTTTCTACTGAACAAAGGCTTTTTGGGAAAATATGTAGTATTAATACTGGGTCTGATCCTGCAGATTCTTTTTCTGAGGGCTGTAGTTACTATCACATAGAGTCAGAGTGAAGGCAGTAGAAGTTTGCATGGTGGAAGCACAGCTTTTAATCGGTAATAACAAGTCTGGCAGCAGCAAGAGTGAATTCAAAGACAAGTGAAGAAGTGATGCAATCAGTAGGTCTTACAGGTCTTCACAGCTCTCCCTGAGCAAACATTTTTGACATAACGGAGAACTGCTTTACTAAAGCTGCCCAAAAGTTCACCTTCAACCTGATCCAGCCTCACTGTTCACCCTGCTTTGAGCAGGAGGTTGGACTAGAGTGTCCTGAGGCCCCTGCTAACATGAGTTGTCCTATGATCCTGTGATGCCAATGAAGCTCAAACAACCACCTTCTCACAGCCCATCTGAGTGGGGTGATGAAAGGGTCTAAGGCCAGAAGTCTCAGTTGGACATTTACAGCCTCTTCTTCTTGGCAGTCACCATGACTGCATGGGCTCTTCACCCTCACTCAAACACCTGGAAAACTTGCCACCCAAAGTACTGTGACTTTTGAAAGCCTGGATCTCAGAAGCAATGCCGTCCTTTGGTTTGGGAGATTACTCTTCATGTATGGAAGAAGTGTGATCTGCCAACTTTCATGCAAGGCTTTGGTAACCACAAAGACATAGCATTTTAAAACTGATGCCATTCTGAGCTGAGACATCTGTGCTAATTTTGACAGGACAAGCAATAAAATCAGGAATGTTTCTGTCTTGTATGATAAGGAGTAAATGCACATATTTAACTTCAGCAATGTGCCAAGCTAAAAATCCTCCAATTGGTTTTCTTATGTTATTCTTCTATATTTTTCTCTTAGTAATATACTTTCATGCTTTCACTGTCTATCTGCTTTGCTTCCTTGAAAAATGCCATAAAATGAACCCATCTTTGCCCTGCATTAAGCGTGCTTCAGTGCATTTCTTGGCTGTTCCTAATACATGTTTCCTGTTAATGTTCTTTTTCCAAATAATATATTAAAATAAGTACTCGTCAAAGCTTTGTCTTTTGATACTTTTGTACTGTATCTTTCTAGTAATACCATAGCATTGTAGGCTGTCTTTGTACCAGGAGGTAGATTCCAAGGGAGTAAATAAATGGTTATTTTGCTTTAAAATAAAACCATAATGGAGAATGACTAATAAAAAATTGAATGATAAAGCAAATCTAGTGGGTCTGCATCCATCTCAGAAGCAGTGGCTTCCTGGGATATCCATCTTCTTGTTCTATAGGTTTAGCCATACTCCAAATAATTTTGTGAAACAGAGAATATTTTCTGACAAATAAATTCGTACGTACAACTACCCACTGCAGTTGTCACAGCAGTCAGATGATCTACATTGTAAATCATGTAGAGGATCCATCTCTTATTGTATGCATATTTCCCTAAAGACCTGTAAAAAAAGTACAAAACTGAAATTTTACTTAACTGGTTGGTAATTCTGTACCCTATTTGTGGAAGATTATCAATATCTAACAAGATGCTTCATGAGCTTGAGATAAAAGAGAATGTCAATGTAAGTGCAAACAATACTGAACCCAATTTTCCCTATTTGTTCCTATTGTAAAAGAGCATTTTGTACATAGGATAAAATACTTTTAAGTATTTTAAAATAAAATTTTAAAATTTTAAAATCTAAAAATCTGCCTAGTATTCATAAGTATAACTTAACTCCATAGTTAAACTATAACTGCTCCATGTCTCTGAAATTCAGGCTATTTTAATTTGGTGCCCAATGGTGAGTTTGAAAAGGCTGTCCATGATAAAATAGTCAATTTGAGGTCTATCACTTGAAATAGATGGCACAAAGAAAAGCTGTTGTTATTTTTGATGGAGAATACTGGTTTAATCGTAAAGATAATTCATCAGACTAAATCATAAAATGAAGAGCTTGGAGTGCCTCTGATATGAATCCTAAATAGCACAATATGGCATTTCTTTTCTGATGAACTGATTTAAGTTTCACTTCCTTAGCAAGCAGCTAATCAAAGAGCGCCTGCTGTACTTGCCTACCACTACCCGGGAGACTGCCAAGTGTTGATTAAGAAGCTTACAGAGCTATTACTATACTTTGAAACATCGCCAACTTCCATAGGCTGCTTTGAAACCTTGCAAAATTAGCGAGAGGGACTGTGCAGTAAGATGAACACATTAGACCCTTCTTCGAGTGGCCTTTACCACATGCTAACAAATCAGTATATTTAAGCAATAACTTGCAAGTTAGTCTTGCAAGATCAATTAGCTGCAAGGAGCTGATTGTCCATACATAGCTAAATGTTGAGATTGAGAGCTGGTCATTAATTCCTACAAAGTGCCCCGTGCCTATGTTATTAATATGACAAACTGAAATATAATAAAATATATAATAAAAAATAAACCAATAGCAGTTTGGCTTTAATTTTTTTTGAATGATCAAGTTCAGATGGGCACATCCAAAACTTTTCTCAAGAATGAAAACCCTGACATTAGTCATCCAGTTGGCTAGCTAGAGCGCTCTGTAGTCTATTAGCATCTCAGCAGAGACCTTACGTGTCAGTAAGGGGAATCGGAGGTTTGCAGTGTGCAGCAGGGGTTGCAAAGCAGTGCACTCTGCTAGTTGTGTAGCAAACACCTCAGTGGCGCAGATTTTATTGCAATGCCTGAGATTTCATAGATAAGAAAATAAATTCCAGTGTCATTAACTGAAGTTCAGCATGATACCATCTGACAGTTATCATTCTCCTTCCTCATATTAGTCCCTGATCTTGCAAAAAAAACCCCAAACAAACAGATACACATATAAAAATAAATATATACACATATATACAATGCTCACAGCATAAACAACATTTTGCTTGACTAGCACAGGATAAGTTGTTAAAACCTTAGACCTGTCCAAACTGTAAATGTGTGAATGGCTTGATGTATATAACACACTCATAGTTTCAGCTTGCTGAATCAGGGTTAATGGATGCCAGACTGAGCTGAATGAAAAATGAACTTGATTTTTTAAATAATATTCCAAGAACCTTGGACTGAGATGTTTCAGTGAAATACTAACTGCTTTCTCAGCATTGTGATGAGAAAATACTAATTTTCACTTTTCTCTGAAAAGTAAATTCAGAGGTCAGAAATTCTCCTAGGTCGTGGTTTAAATAGAAAACAGAAATCAAACTACAGTGATGACAAGTGATCTTCTATTTAGAGGAGAAGCTGTTTTAAGAAGAAAATAAAAGAAAGCAACTTCCCTCTCCCTGAATATAAACATAGACTTGGTAAACTATCAATTTACCTCCTAGCATTTACTTTCTCATGTGCTAAAAGGGTCTAAATTATAACGGACAGCTTTCTGACTCAGAGCTTTAGACTAGTCAACTGCTAACTTCTATTGTATAAGGCAAAGTGCTGCCTAAAGCCTGACCATGCTGGACTGTCAATTTTCTAGTATGAGGTCTAGACTCGTTACAGCAGTGTAACAGATTTTGTATCATTATTCACATAATACACCTCAACAGTTTTAATACTCATATTTAATGCAATTATTCAATCAAAGTAAATATTTTAGATACCACTACCTGAATACAGACACTGCATTTAGAATGCCTTATTAGTCTCCCATATGGCTATAGAACCTCTCTTGCCCTTACTCAGTGCTGTCCTTGTAAAACCCTTTGCATTACTCAACTACTGAACAGAACCCAGTTCTTGCACTTGCATTTGCACAGAGACACCCTTTCTGGTCGAATATCTGGATCAACCTCAGAGGAACAACCTCAAGTCACTAACCCCATTGAAAGAAAGCTACAATTAATGTGCCATCTAGCAAACTGTTGAAGGGATTGTGTCCAAAAATATCCATTGCTATTTGGAAGATCAGTCCAGTGTACAGACAGCAGCTGTTCTGCCCTAGTCCTGAAACAAAATGGTCTTGATAACTGGGGATCCGCAAGACAGACTCTGTGCCTGACACATCAGAAGGACTATTACATGCTCCTGCCTCACATACTCCTACCAAATTAGCAAATGTCTTTGCATCAGTTTATGCATGCAAAAACCTGGGGGGGTTGCATGGTTTGAAGAAAGAACAGGAGTTATCCAGGGGGGAGAAATGTCCTGCTGGACTGCTGGAAGTCCCAGCTCCTTGCCCCCTCTGCCACCTCTGCTGGAGGTCTCTTCCCCCTCAGATCAAAACAAAACTACTACTTGAACTAAGTATGGGAGTTTTTTGACTGAAATAGTCAAATAAATTATTATATTAGCAGTTTTGCTGGAAGATCATAGAATCATAGAACATCTCAGGTTGGAAGGGACCCACAAGGATCATCAAGTCAAACTCCCTGCTCCTCACAGGACTACTTAAAACTAACCCATATGACTAAGAGTGTTGTCCAGACACTCCTTGAACTCTCACAGGTTTGGTACTGTAACCACTTCTCTTGGGAGGCTCTTCCAGTGACCGACCACCCTCTCAGTGAAGAACCTTTTCCTAATGTCCAATCCAAACTTCCCCTGGTGCAGCTTCATCCCACTGCAACGTCCATGGCTTGCTCTGCTTTCTCTCTGTGGATTGTATAGCAGGATAGCAGGTCAGAGAGCACAGACAAGTGAAAAGCAGCTGGAGACAGTAACTTCTTTCCTGATCTCCCAACTTTTTTCAGCTGCTTGCGATCTTACTCATTAATGTCAGAGCAGAGCCAAAACGTGAATATCCACTCACAGCTCGGTGCTTAATCCCCTCAGCCACGGTGCTCCTAGCGCAAGCTGAAAACCCCATCAGTATGGTGAGTATTTATTTCAGCACCTCAAAGCCTCATACGTCTGCTCTCAGTTCTTGCTTATCAGAACAAACAGAAGCCTCCTGGCTTGTGCTGGCATCGTGCTATTTCCCTGGGATCAAAAGGGTAGGTAGTGACATCACCAGTGAAACTCTGGAGATAGGCAGTCAAACCCTTGCTAGAAAAGGGTGGGGTTTTTAAACCCCTACACACTGCCTTAACTGCACTCAAAAAGCAATGAGCTGCAAAATGCTATTTAATTTCAGAGCACTGCTTAGTATGACTGCAAGGAAGACGAAAGTTGAACACCTTTGAAAACTGAACTCCAAATTTGTCCCTGCTGTACTGTAACTACCTCAGGAACAAATTCAGCCCTACAGGATATTTTTACTTTTCCTGTAAGGTTGATATCAGGACATCTACTAGCTATCTTCTGACTCCAATAGTACTCCCACACGGTATTAATTAATAAATATGGATGACTCATACATTTTAGAAGTTCACTGGACCTCTGTAAATCCACACTCCTCTGGTAATCTCAGGCTTACAGCCATTCTTCACCATGACAGCAACCTATGAACACATCTGTGAAAATCTGAGATAATGAGCCTGCAGGATGGGAAGGGAGTAGCTGAATCTTTTTGTGTAATTTATGGCTGATTTTATTGGCTTTGGATTTTTGTCAGGTGTATTTATATCATAAAATGTGTTTTATTGGTTTGATTTGAAATAAAGTCACGGTGCATTATTTGGATGTCAGCCTTTGCTGAAGAAAATCACGAAGCCTCTACCTAACCCTCCTACCACCAGAAACAGGAAAAAAACCCCAAATTTATAACCTGTGAATGGAAAGGTTTTGCAACACTCACAAATAATGTACAGATGTATGGAAATTGATCATTCCAAAAGGAAACATTTCAGTGAGTAAAAAAGCATGTGCTGTAGGACTCAAATACATCTAAATTATGCCAGAGTGAGGAATAAACAAAAGGTGATATCTGTAATGTTTTCTAGATATGTTTTTTATTTAACATTTTGTTTTGTAGCTGACCAACCTGTTGCAGGGGAGGGGGTCATTACTGCAAATGGGTGCCAGCACAGAGCATGTTCTCTGAGATACAGGCATATTTCTTGCAGCGTGCATGAGGGACCAATATAAGAAACATCTTTTTTTTTTTGCTCATAAAGATGGAACAGCATTGAACATGGCAAACACTTACACAGATGCTTCCAACCAGGCAAATGCACACTTTATTTAAACAAAAGAGGCCTGATGAATAGCCTTCTGCAGGAAGAAAGAGTCACAGCTGAATATCCCAGGCACAGGCTGCAGCCAGGGGTGGTGCCCTGCCCTGCATTGGCTTTCCTGGTCTACATCCTAGTGCAGACTGCAGAGGACTCCCCCACAAGTGCTTGTGTTCATTTGTTGGCAGCAGACACACCTGCCAAAAGTCAGCTAGGTCTCAAAGGACATTTTGCATTGCTTCCCGGTGGGGGATGACAGCCTGAAAACTTATGAGTTTTCAAAGGGCTATTCCTACAATAAAACCTTTGACAACACCCTCAATCACAGATGTTGCAGAAGGTTGGAGAAGTGAATTTGTAATGACAAAATCAGGCACACATGACACACAAGTTTCCTAAACCAGCTTAAGGCACAGATTGTATTTCACAATTGCAGCCAATTGTAGGAGACAGAAACTCTGAAGACCCCCGAACACTAAGAAGCTGATTACTTTTCAGCATTTCAGGTCAATGGCTTTGAGTACTAAAACTGCAGAAGCAGCTGGAGGTAGCTTGTCCTGCCAGACTGTCGTCCTTGTTCCTTTCAGATTCCCCAATGCTTTTTGTCTATTTCATGTTTTTGTTGCCTATGTGTGGCAAGTATTTCACTTGTCTGAATTAATCAGCTGGGAAGGGGGAACATAGAGAAATTACCAGGATTTCTGGAGAAACATTCAGGTTCAGATATGTTGCATTCTGCATAACGATTTAATAAGTAGGGAAATAGGCAAGGAAAATTTCAGGCTGAGAAAGACTTGGGGGCAAAAAGGCTAATGTGAAGTGGGATTAAGCAAAGGCTGCAGGAGTTGACTCATGCCATGCTTAGCATTACAAGATAGGTATCTTAATCAGAACAGTTAGTGCATTTTTACAATGCAATATCAATTCACTGCATTTTTTCCTGGATACCGGGTTTATGCAGTCATGTTGCACGTGAGCAAATAGCTCCCTAGCAATTTCTCAGACTATTTCAATCAGATTTCAAATAGGAAGGGAGGCTTTAGAGATAACATTTTTCTGCTTATTTCCTTAAATTGACCATAGGAAGAAGTGAGAAATCCTGTAAGTAACTCTACTAAGGGAAAGGCTGGAGAATACCCTCACATCTGATTAAACATAACAGGGTCCACATGGGAGTAAGCCTTTATAAACTTCCAAGAGGGGGGAAAAACCTTTCATCACATCTCATACCTTCATCATCATGAAAACCAGCATAGTGTAAGGCATGTGTTACAGGAACCACTACGTTTCCTCAGTTCTGGTGTTCAGCAAGTACCTTGCTTGATGGTGATTTTGTCTTGTTATACCGAGGTTAAAGTGTGGTTTAAATTCCTGGTAATGAAACCAACCATAGAGCCAACCTCCCCAATGCTTTTTGTCTATTTCTCTCATTGTCTAAGTGGCTCAGGTGAAGTCATATGGAAATTCTTTGACACAGCCTTAAAGCCAGAAATCCTACAGATTTAAATATCTATGAGGAGCAAACCCAAAACTTTCTTAATTTGAGCACTGCAACTGAAAAGTCTTAATAGCATTTTACTAAAGTTGTAATTCTTCACAAAATTAAACATATGAACTAAAAGAGGAAAGGAAGCAAAATCAATGCACTTAGAGGAAAAAAACAGCACCAATGAGTGTCTGGCTATGTCTGTCAAACTCAATATTTGAGATTTGCTGAAGCTTTGATACCCAAGCTGCACCAGAGAGAATCTTTACTGATCACTTTTCACCTGAAACAGAGGATTTTTACAGCTCTAAAAGATTTCATGCCTTCTTACAGCTCCAAATAAATGCAAGGCTGGCTCTTCTGACTCCTTCTGAGTAGCAAAGACTGCACTTGTGGCTTTTGCAGTGTTTTTGCATTTCCAAGAGGTGAGAAAGACACACCGTAAAGTAGGTAAGCTGGTGGATGGTGCCATAGTCCCTTCAAAAAGGGAAAGAGAGCATTTTTCTTGATCTGTTTCTTCTTCTTCTGAGACCATTGGATATATGGGAGACCTGACATGTGGGAGGAGGGTTCAGGGACAGAACAGCTTTGTGAACTGAGGTGAACCAAGACAGCAGTTTGCCAGGGTGTAAAATTAAAATCTCGTTCCCATCTCCCAGCTTCCCTCTACTCCAGATCTATAGTTTATCTCCTTCCTTGGGTCAGCCTGGGCTTTCACTGGACCCTCCAAGAGCTCATTTAGCTCCCTGGGAAGGCAACGAGGCTCAGCTGTCTACAGCACTCTGAACTTAGGTCAGGGAAAAAATTTGTCATGATGTTAAGCTGATGAATGATTACAGAACAATAAGGCTATAGGGATGTACCTATCACAGAGATTAGTATTTTCATACTAAATACAAGGAAGCCAGAATTTTCTAGCAAATGGAGAGTACCATGCAAAGAGACATAAGTGGAGTTTAGGCAGGATGGACTGGACGCAAATATCTTCACATTGAATAAGCAGGTTTTCTACTATCTTCTGGCAAACATCAACTACACAAAGAACAAGTTACTCCTCCTGCTTGGGGTGGGGGTGGAGGGTAGGAATTCCAAAAGGACAGGGTAATTTTTCATAATTTTATCCTTAAAATACCAAATCATGGTACTTAGCACTTGCTACAGATTTTTGTTCTTTCAGTTGTTAAAAGCTTGTGAGAAAAACCTGCCAACAGAGACCACTAATGAACTAAGAAGGTGGTGGTCCACCTATGTGTGCAGATGGGCAGAAAGATGCTCCAAAGGACCATAAGTTTCCTGTTAACTCTCAGGAAAATATTTGAAGAATACTCATATACATTTTTGTACCGCTGTTTTAACTAATCTGCTTCTGATCATTAGCTGCCAGATGATCTCTTCATTACACACATTCAGACTATGACAGACAGATGCTAAAATGCTAACTGACCCCTAAGCAAGTACTCAGCATTTTTTCTGCTTTTGTGATAATTATGCTTTCTAATGTAAAACTGTGCAACCACTTCAAGGTTCAAAATGTAAGGCCATCAAAACAGTCATTTAATTGACTACCAAATTAAATCTCAGAAAAACATCTACTGTTATGTCTGCTGTCATCAGCACATTTAAACATGGGAAACATCTATTCTGAATTTGTTTGAGCTCCTGCAAAATGGCTACTCTTCAAAGGTACTTTCGAATAATCTCTGTTGTAAGAACTTGCACATCTGATGACAATGGCTGCTAGAAGATTGCAGGCAGCTATTTAAGCAGAATGTGTGTTCTCCGAGACATAAACTTTTCACAGAAATGCAGAACTGCCATGTAAAAATGTTGGAATCTTTTAACATTTCAGTCATCATGTATGTAAGGGCACTTCTATGAAGGTAATTATTTCACATGTCAGTTGTACAGCTATTAGTCTGTATGTGTTGGGTGAAGTCAAAGTACTTGTAGAGAAAAAATGCTTTTTTCCTGAGTTTTTGTTGGGTTTGTTTTTTTTCCATAAATAAAACCACTACATATTGGCAAAAATGCTCAGGTAAGTTCTTTTTAAACTAAAGCTGTTGGTATAAGTGAGATTGCAGCATCCCTGCCCCTTTTCACCACACCAAATAGAGAAGCTGTGGTGCAACATCACATATAGGCCGTGAGGGGAGGCTCAGTACCCAGATTTGGTCTCCTAATGTTCTATATTTGATGCCTGTGCAGTGTTGGCCATCTCGTCTGAGTGGCAGCACTGAACTAGACAGTTAGCTAGAGCTAACCAGTACAAAATGCTGAGAAAAATTTAATCTACAACCTCATTCCTCTGTTATAAAATGTTTCTTGGTATGTGTTGGGTACATTTATAACAGTAAGCTAACCAGCGTTAGGTCAGTGCCCAAGTAGCACACTGTGGCTACCCACATGTTACTGTATCCTATTAACTGCCAAAATAGGCCAGCTATGCCCAAGCTGCTCAGTGGAAATAGGCTCCAGCCCCTTCTAACTCCCTGGGAATTGTTTGGGGGAGTGCTAGCCGATTCATGCCCAAATCACATCATATCTGAAAACAAGACTCTGCTCCAGTGCCTGGGACTGCTCTGACACAGTCTCACAGCTGGTACGAAGGCACCCTGCAGACACCTGCCTGCTTCATGTGCAGGGTGGTGCATTGCTCTTTGTGCTGAGAAAAACGTAAGTGTTAACTCTTATTTCTTGGGCACATGCTTTTACTCCTATGCTAATATGCAGAATCGTGGTAACACAGCGGCCTTGGGTTCCCCGAATGACATTTTCAGAACACAGTAATTTACCAGTATTTTTCCAGTGCGTGGGTGTTAGATGTACTCTGAGCAAGTCTGCTAGAGAAAGTCTCTTGGACACTCACATATTTTTTAGTCTGGTTTCCAGGACTCAAATAAGGCTAGTCTTAAGCTAGTTATCTTCATAGGCAATGGCAATTACATATACAGACAACATTAAAACAGCAGATACGTAGGAAGCCACAAATAGGACAAATCACACCTATTCTTAGTCATGGAAGCTTCTCTAACTTTGGTGGGACAAATGACCTCCAGGAGATGCCTTCTGTCCTTCGGCTCCAGGGGAAGTCTTAATTATTAGCTTAGCAAGATGCTAACATTTAGACATGTGAGGATAGGTGAATTGAATTTTACTCTCCTAGCCTTCAATGTATCTATGCATTTAGGTTACATGATTAAAACGTCATGAAAAAAAATGACCCTAGAAGCCACAAGGCAAGCACTTAAGGGGTTAGTTACGTAGGACTCTGGCAGGTGCATCTTTGAGGAACTGGGCATAGCAAAGCAATTAAGGATGTGCCTAGATAGTTTTAAACTGACATTACATGTTCTCTGCTAGACCATAGGCACAGTGGTGCAAATATAATCCTTTATTCTTGTCTCCAGATGTGGGGGTTTGCAGGAAATAACATAGTTGAAACTCTCCTGAATTTGTTTCACAAAACCAAACAGAATGTGACTAAAAGCAGTGTGGAGACCAAACTCCTGCTCAATCCCACCATCTCAAATGTTTTCCATTGCTAACACATATAAACTGCCAAAAAAAGAAGTTGGCCACATTTATTGTATATTTTTACAACTTAAAATCCTGTCAATATACTATTAGTCAACATTAATGTGTACATTTTCTCACATTTTCAAAATGGTCTTGAAAACTTACCCATATAAGGTTTTGTGCCAGCCATAGAAGAAGCTTTTTCTGAGCCTTTCACTATGGTTGCTATGTTAAAGTCAGTGATATGAACATGTCCTGCAATTACACAAAGTAAAAACGGAAGTTAAAATAACACGTCATACAAACATTCCTTCCTTTGTTTAATATTTAAGTGATAATGGAAAGAAATTAAACTGGAAATATTCATAACAATTCATGGAAAATTACTGTTAAATATTGCTCATAACTAGAAAAATCATATTAGCAGCAAAACGATGGAATACTTTTCCTGTATGGTTGTGTCCACTATCTGTTCACAGTGCTGAACCTTTTTTGCTGGTCACCCCAAACCTGCTCCTGCTGTGAATATTAGGGACAGTAACTGTTTTCTAGAGCAGTAACATGCAAGAACAGCTCTGAATTTAATGAAATATGTGTGAAATCTAGCTCTCCTTATCTCAAACTGGAGCAGCCCCTCATACTCTCAGGTATTCGTGATGCCTGTCTGCTGTCACATCCACTTCAGGTTACCATCGGTCTGGCTTTTTCTGAGTCTCCTCAGGGCAAAAAGGGAGCCAAGGAGAAAAAGGGTATTTTTATTGTACAATAACTGTAAAATTAAATCCACAGTAGCAGAAGAGTGTGTATGTAACAGCAGCAGGTCCCAGATGATCACTCATTTGACAGCAGGTTGCAAGATGAAAGGTAAGTGACACAAGCCAGCCCATGGGCTTGCTGCCTGACCAGCCAGACAGCTGATTTAAACTGAACTAATCAGGCTGGATGACCCAAACCTGCTGTCATTACTTTTTGCCTGAGGTGCTTTGCAATAAGCATAGGTTAAAATGCTCCACCACAACGAAGCAATAATTGTCAATCCTGGCTTGCCGTAGGCAGGTAAACTGAATGCAAAACCAGCCTGAAAATGTACCTGCAGACTTTTAATTTGATAAGTCTGCTGTTAGGTTTTGCATCTTCAGCTTAAGGACTAGTTTTATACTGTGGAGTGATGCAGATACTCTGTTGTCTGTGATTACATCCAGCAAGGCCATCGTGGAGGACAGAGTACAGGGAAAGGTACTCCCTTCTCCGGCTTAGCCCTGCCCTCAGATCAGGGTTAATACATTATGTGTTGAACTAGACCCTTGAATGACAGGTTCCTGTGATTTTTTTTTAATCTCTTTTTTTTTGCTCAAGACCTCAACTTCACTCAGTCCACAGAATGGAGCAGGCTTTGGGCATGATGCAGTTATTAAGCAAGGGAGGTTGTTAATCATGTTTGCTGCCAATGATGAAAACAGTGTAATGAATGACTGATGTTTAATGTTACCACCATGCCTGACTGAGGAACAGCAGTATCAATAAAAGATGATTCTGCTCCGACAGTCTAACCTAGACCCTGCTCAAAGTCCCCAGAAAATGCATCTGCCAACCTCTAACAAGTCTGCTGCCATGCATGCATGAACTGAAATTCTGAAAGTCCCCTAATTTAGCCAGATCTGAGCAGTTTTTGAAGGGGAAAAGGAAGAAGGCACATCCCACTGCCAAAATTAAAGTTATTTCTACAAATAGTAGACATAGTAGAAGTTTTTGATTAAATGGTTTGCATGCTTTCTGCAGTTTTCTCAAAACAAATGTTTACATTCTATTGACATTTTCCTCCTAAGACACCCAGCCCATGAAGACATCTGCACATGGCAGACAAAAACTGTGAGCAGATGAAAGCGATCACTTTATAAGGGGCAGGAGGGGTTAGACTGCCATAACAGCAGTTAGTGTTCACAGCCCAGCCTGCCATCAGATTTCAAGGTGGTATTCCTCCTTCCTGGTGGCTGCAGCGTAGCATATTTGCCATTTATTTCTGCAATAATAAAACACCATGGCAGAAGGCTTCTAGAAAAAGAAAATTGAACCGCACACAGCCACCTCATGGCAGTAGTTTTCAGCAATTCCGTGTGCGCTGTAGGATGAAAAGCTGCAAGGATCTCGGCAGCCTAATACTTTCTCTTTTTTTGACAGATAAATATAAAGTTCTGTCATTTAAATGACAGCACTGTAAGTGATGTTCCCTATTAGAGTGCCAGCATGATAGCCTGTTGCAAAACACCTATCGCATAATATCCATTCAGACTGATCCAAACAGTTGATTTGAAATGAAAATTGCCTCTCCTGTAGTGCATTGTTTTCTCTCCCTTTTATTAGATTTCTTCTCATTTAACAAAACCAAAATAGCACACGTGAAGTGTTGCATACACCGGTTGATGGTTTTTGTTAAAAATGCCTTTCTGCAAGGTAAGGAATGGATTGGGAAGATAGGTTCTACATAGCTCCTTCACATCCTGCTGCCGATACGGCAGCAATGAGCAGCTCCTGTACATGTAGCAGGGCACAGCAGAGCCACGTTGGTACCACTGGAAAAACTCCACCTTTGCTCTAGCCCATCACACAACCACGCCTTGGCCCATGGGCTGCCTGCAGGCAGCCTTTCCCTGTTTCTTAGAGGGTTGTTAGTTGGCTATGGAGGGAAAGCACGGTGTCCTGTAGGCAGGTGGATAGCTGTGCACACAGTGCTTGGTGGGAGCTGGGGGCATGGAGAGAGGCTGTGTCTGGGATTGAGTCAGAGCTGGGGGCGGTGGGGAATAAACCCCTTGTGCCTGGCAGCAGTGGAGGAGGGCTGAAGGGATCTGCCTGCCTGTGCACACCACTGAATGTGGTTTTAAGCCTAGTGACTAGTTTTGGGGTTTTTATAAGCTTTTCATTCCTGCTGTATATATTTCAAGAGACAGTTAGACCCCAATTCTCTATAGGAGTCTTTCTAATCAGCCTCTAATACATCTTTTTACTGCAACTGTTGCATATAGGAAAAGGAAAGGTAGCTATTGCTGCAGTAAATATGCTGGGATACTGGCTACTTCATACTGTTTCCAAAATTTCAATTCATGGAGAGTTTTCCCCATCTGAGCTTCACACCTTGTACTTGATTTCCCTTTCTGGATATTGTGAACACCTAAATGACAAAAACAAGCCGATACTCTGGCTCCCTTCTCAGGTACCAAGTACAACATTGAACCAAGCAGTATGTGAGTGCCACTTGGGTTTACCTTTTAAGAGCTGTGAAGCAGAGCAGTGCACAACAAATTCAGCAGTACTTAATTAATTCAGTATCATAGGGAAAGAGCTCATTGCTTAATTCCCGTGGTTGCATGACCCCATATGATAATAAGATGATGGTGGAGAGAAGGGAAGAAAAGGCAAATGACCACATTCCTCTGGCTCTCTGCAGAGTGGCTTTTTCAAATTATCCCAGACTGCACAGATTTCACGTGCCGCAGCACGTACATTGTAAGCAGAAAGTATCTCAGTGGAAATTGTTTTAAAAATTGCATTCCTCCGGTCAGCTTCTGGTTAAGGCTTTAACAGGGAAAAATTTGTAAGTTAATACCTACAGCACAGTGTATGACTTTGAGAAGCTTTATGCATGCACTTCAGAAGTGCCACGTGGCTTTTATGCCTCACTCTTCCACATGGCCTGAAATCCCAATATCTGAGGTAAACAGCAAATGATCTTTGTTTAGATTATTATTTATTTTTTACTAAATGAGAACAAATCATAGTGACAATTAAAACAAGTCCTGAAAAATGGTTGTGGCTGGCTGACTAACATTTAGCAGAGAAAAATGTACATGACTTCAAACCTCATTGAACTTCTATATCTGAAACGGAAGGAGTGAATGTGAGGGCAGAGAGAAGAAATGCCAGACTGGAGTTAATGCCACCGGCTCAGCATGCATCAGAGCTGATGGGAAATTTCAACACAGTAACATTTTGGAGCAAATTCAGATCTGGTTTGCCCTCAGAAGGTCAAACCCTATGAACAATTTAAAAAGCATCTCACTGGGTTCATCTGTACTATGTACAAGAACATAAGCTCATATCCATGTGAACTTGGCATGACTTGGCAGTCTGCCACTTATCATCAGAGAGATTGTTAGAAACCTTATTGTACTGCTATAGAGGCTCTGGCGAGGCTGTGCATTTAAAAAGGGTAGGATGTTTAATGGCGATGTAGGCATGTCAAATTTTCAAATGTATTTTCAAAGTGTAGATAGCTTCAGGTGAATGAATTATTCTTGGAACACTCATCTTGTTAATCAACATCGGAGGGTTAAATGAGACACAGTCCTTGAAAATTGTCTTTGGGCATGACAAGGACCAGCTCTAATGCAGTCACACCAGGTACATCTTTAGTGGAGATTTTATGTCTCCCACACATCACTACAGAGTAAGAATGTTGCCAGTTCTGTTGTTCAGAAGTTAACATCAGGGTTCCAAATATTGAATTTATGGGTGAGTTTTTTCATCTTATTTTTGGTTTTAAGACCAGGATTGGTCATTGGCTGCATTTTTCAATTTTGTTGTTAGTTTCAGGTGAGAGCTGAGATTCTCATGTAATGAAGGAAATAGAGTTTTAAGGAAAATCCTGATGATCATAAAACAATGTAATCACATATAAAGAGGCACATACAAATGCCAGCTTGAATCTGCCTTGCTATCTCATAAGAGAAATGGTTACTGAGTAAAACTATCACTAACAGATTCAAAAATTCAGTCTAAAAAAAACCCCAAACCTAATAAAATATAATTAGTCCTGTTAAGGCTGAAAGTGAAATACTACGTCTGTAATTTCAATATGGAGAACCATAAGGAAGCAGTTCCAACTCTAGAAGTAGGAGACATTCAGTGTAATTGGCAGATAGCACTTTCAAAATGAACAAACAGGTAGTGAGTCTTCACATAATCTGTGTTTAAGCTAAGGAACACTTTGCCACAATATGTTACAGATGTTAAAAGTTCCCTTCAATCAAAGAAGCAGCAGAAAAGACCATGGAAAAGACCACTGAAAGTTATTAAATGCATGGAAACCATATGCAGCTCAGGAAATGCTTGAGACTGGAGGTTGGGTGAGTACCTGGGGGAAACACCACAAAAACCTGCCTTGTTTTATACCCTGCTCTGTCATTCACTTTTTGAATATCATGAAGATTGTATTGTAAGCTATTATTTACCAAATCCTGCAATTCTGGAAGTAGAGGATGTTTTTTTTGAAAGGAGAATACTTCAAATCAGATGAAAGAAAACACTTTTCTTTCATGAAGGATGGTGGACTTCTACAACTTCTTCAGGACTTTGTAGAGGCCAATATCAGCAGCAGCTTCAAAGAGGCAGTAGACAAACTCATTGATGAAGGTTCATCCAGATTCTGAAGGGGCACATGCAGAGATATTCTAATATCCTAATACAAAAATCATGGGTGATAGGGAGCACTGAAGCATTTGATGACTAGAAGTGGCAAAGGGCATGCTTCATGAATAGTACCTCCTCTTGCTACTGGCTGCAACAGAATACCAGCCAGTCTTGGGTCCGACACAGCAAGGAGTTCTTCCTCTAAACCAGGAAGGGACCTTGCTGGGTCTTATTAAATGATGTCCTGAAAAACTTGCCTGAGAGGAAATCAAACGCTTGCAAATTTCCTCTAAACAGAGTGTAATAATAGTGTGGTCACTCTGCACAATGCAAAACCTGGATGCCAAAGTAGAGCCTCATAATTTCTGCAGAATGACCAGAAATGTTAATATTAATGGTGTCACCAGATAGCTGTAGAAACAATGTTATCATCTCTGAAAAAAGGCAATGTATTAATCTGTTTGCCACTGCTTGTTTTTCTGCATTTTAGGCCTTCCAGATCTCCTTAGTCATCATAGCTAATAGATCATGGAAAGATTTAAAGACACCTTTAGTTTCTTTGATATTTCAGAAAAAAAATACAACATGGACCAGACTTTCCAGCTTTCAGTTCTAAACACTATTATTTTAGTAATATTGTTTTAAACCATTAAAACAAAAGGAATAGTACAGGAAGCAGAATACTGTTATTAAGAGTATTCTATAATGCTTTTCTCTGTAAAATAAAATAATGAAGCTCTCCTGAATCATCAGGTAGTCCCTTCAGCTACCACTGGAATAATTCTGTTTCAGATGTGTGTTAGCAGAACAGAGCACTACTACTAAATTTAGAGATTAGTGTTAGTTGTAAGAGGAAAAGCTTTCTGGGAAAGCTGAGAGGGAAATGTAACGAGAGCTCCTTAGAGAGGTCTGATTTCAGTTCAGAGGATGAAACCTGAAAACATCCCT
Source organism: Scopus umbretta (assembly GCA_013400535.1). Classification (NCBI taxonomy): domain Eukaryota; kingdom Metazoa; phylum Chordata; class Aves; order Pelecaniformes; family Scopidae; genus Scopus; species Scopus umbretta. The sequence goes on from VZTL01078312.1 coordinate 29,052, forward strand.
ACTTTCTCTCCTCAGATGAGACTCCCCTATGGGATGGAAAATCTCTTCAGGAGACCAGGCAATCATTTTTTGGTAGGGGCTGAACACTAATTTAAGCAGATGATTACCCCATTCTCATGTACCATTACACTTCTCATGATCATCAAACATATATTTCCACTGATGCATCAGGACCTGTGCTCAGCAGCGTTGAGATGTGGCTTTGCTGAAAAGTACAGGGGAAAATTCAGGCTTCCTCTGCCAGCATGATTTTGAATATGTTGTACACATTTTCATGGGTTTTTTTTCTTTCTAAACTGCATTGATCATTTTTACAGATTAAGAAAAATATCCTGTTTTCACTACTTCTGTATTCCTGAGGTATGTTCCCTAAGCCATACAGGTAAATTGTAGTGAAAGTAGTTTTAACGAGCAGAAGTATCTATACTCTACAATCTTGGTATATGTTACGGAAGTCAGTCAGTTTAACTGCCTGAAGATGTAAGGCAAAGTGAAGGGCATAACACTTCACTTTGACTTCAGCCAAAATAGGTTTCTTCAGTGAGGTCAAAGAAATCTAACTCACCGAGACAAACTCTCAGTCCTAAATGTTGTACATACGCCATTCCATAACACTTTGTGTAACCACAGTTTGTTTAATGTAAGAAAGACCTTAGAAATATAATGTAAGAAAGGGGTAAAGTCAAGCATATAGGAAACCTCTGCCATCTTAGAGGCCACAGGCTAAAATAAAGTTCCTTCCTATGCACCTGGTTAGAGTCATATTAGGTGAATTTGTTATGCTTCCTCTACAGCCGAGCATATTTATTGTGCATATATTTAGCACATTTTTCCATTAAGTGAGATCTGATGATTCCATAAAAATGATGTTACTTTGTTGCAGCTTAATCAAAGCTTTTATGAACTTCAAGGATAGCATTCATCTTGCAAAACGTACATCTATAAGGTGGATATCTATATCTTTACTCAAAGCTTCTAGGTATTAGTCACCAAGAGAAATACGTACCTGTGTATAGTGCAGACAACCAAAACAGATCAGATGATCTAAACCATGTCTATGTCTTTCAGTTATCTGTAAAGGAAGCCTGTGGTGACAAGCACGGTACAGACACCTGTCCTACAGATGTCACCTCATTTACCGAGTTGAGGTGTGTGGACCCTTATCCAGGTTGAGAGAATTACATCTCCCAAACACATAACAGGTCTGTGAACCAAGGATCCATGAGCTGATTAGTTCTGCTAACTGAGGTCTATCTGCAAGTCTGGAGAAGCATGGTTGTTTCACCAGTGGTCTGCAGGTGTGCTATGAGGGAACAGTATTCTGCTGCTTTGCAGAAAAGGGGCTATCCATCTTAAAATTTCCAAGCTGGCTATAGATAACCTTGTTACTGAAGAGCTTATAATCACCAAAACACCTTCATTTTGCAGCATATCGCTCACTCTGGTGTAGCTGCTTCTCTGCAATACTTGAGCTCCCACAGGAAAGCTCTCACAAGAGGCTGATTTTGTACAGTAATTGACCTTGATGAGGGGCAAGGAGAGATAAGGGCAACTGTACTTCAAAGGCTGTCAATCAGAGATTTAACACACTCATAGTCATTTCATGTTGTCTTTGCCATCTTTAATTCACCCAGGACTTAGAGACAAGAGATTTCTATTTCATGCTTATTTGCTGATATTAATGTCTAGGGAACATTAACACTTATAGGTCTGAAACATTAAATTCCTGAAGTTCTAGGTGATTTAAAACACCAATATTATTTAGTTTTGTTGGTTTCAATATTCTCAGGGACAAACTCCAGCTATTTGCAATGATACCTCTTTAACTCAAATACCCAGAAGCTCTGCAATGGATTGTGGTAGATAATGGTAACTTGGGCATAATTTCAAGCTTACATTTTCCCAAAGATTAACTGCTTTTAATTAATTTCTGAGGTGAACAAAGCACAACATGACTTTCCCACAGCAGCAAACACACATCTCCTTTTTCCATTCAGTTTTCCTCCTATATGTATTTCTGTTCTGATATAAGGTTAATGTCTTCTTTTACCTGTATTTTCTCACATTCTTCCTATGAAGAGTTGCAAAAAGATGCATGAGCTTTTCAGCAATATAATTCATAGACAGCATATATGTGTCAAATTTAAGTTTACAGAAAGTAGCTGCTTTTTTTATTCATAGCGGAATATTTTTATTTGAGATCATGGAATTAGTATGGAGACTTCAAAGCTGATTATGTTATCTAGTCTTTTTTATGTCATTTAAACCAGAACTGCATGTAGAGCCATAAAAATTTTGCAGACTAGGAGGCAAATTTCCAAATACCATATCTAAATTTAGGAAAGTAATTTCAGACACCTACATGAGAAATAATTTGCTATATGAAATTTCTTAGCTCTTCAGAAGTTCTAAAAGAGAAAATAAGTGCTTGGTACTGTTCTACTAGTAGGTCCCTAAAAAAGTATTATGGTGATTCACAGTAATCCTGTTAATAAAATATTAAGCTTTTTTTTATCAGGTGTCCCTGATGTTCTCAATTCATATTAAACTCCTTCTTTTTCAGGTCTTGCAAGTGTCAGATCAGCCTTTTTTTTTTTTTTTTTTTTTTTTCTATATATGAGAAAANNNNTTTTTCCAATAGCAACAGAAATTACAAAATCCACAGGTGGACAGAGGGACTTTACAAAGTCCAGGTTTAGGCAGGAATCAACATCTGATGCTGATTACAAAGCACGTCATGAGGATGTCACTGACATCTCAAAAATCAGACATGTCTGAGAGAAAGTAGTCAATATTCACGTACCATGCTCATCCAGGAGTATGTTGTCAGGTTTGATGTCCCTGTAAAATAAGGAAAGGAATGCATTATATTTCATACCCAAAGAAAACATGCAACCTGTTTTCCCCATCTGGGTATGAGGACCGAGTCACTTAAATCATTACAATCCCAAGGAAAACCATATCATACACAAAGGCAAATGATTTTTATCTGCATCTTTTTACTGCCCTGAGAAAACATGCATACTAAAGAGACTCTCTAGGTTTCCATTTCATGTGGTTTGTTTTCATATGGTTAGCATTGACATGGATTTGGTTTTCAGGATTATGTATGTTATTCTTTATAGCAGCAGCAACAATGAGATTGAAGATTTGCATCTAGGAGGTGCCTGATTGCCTCAGGGACTCTGCATGTGACAGACCCAAGAAATAATTTAATTTGAAACATCGGTGATCTACCCTTTCTGCCAGACCCTGCTAATTTGCCATGCTCACATGCATGATCACTCACATATTGTAGAGTCCTGCTAGCTATCTTACACTAACTGGGTAAGCCTAGCAGCTCTCCTTTTAGGTCCCAGATCCCCACTTGGTTATCTGTAACGGCAGGTAGCATGCTGGGGAAAGGAGCAGGGATAAGGGAAATTATCACATGCTGAAGCATCAGCTCAACTCTGTGGTTCTTAGCATAAGGGAACAACATTGCCCTAGAGAACTGCACCTCAGGATCATTTTACGTTGACCTACATGCATGCTGCTGTCAGGAGGGATGGAGACAGCTTTTACCCTCCATTATTGGGCATTCCCACCCTCCTTCTTGATCCAGCATCATTGCTCAAGGTGTGGACCTGTTCTGGAGGATCTCATCTCTCTTCCCTTTGCCAGCCTGTATAGGTCCCTGGTTCAGCTCACCCTGCATCTTGGTGAGTGTGATGTGGCAGTGTTGTGTGGCACTACCTTTTCAGTGGCAGCTTGCGCTTCAAGCAATTTTGAAGATGTGTTCTTGGTGTGGCGTTGCCAGAGTGGAAGATGCATCAGTCCACCTTGAGCAAAACATTTACTTGTTCTGAATTTTCCACTGCTCTCAAAAGAGAAGGCACTCTAAACTGTCAAAATAAGCTTTCAAATGAGTCTGCAAATGAACTCCAAAGAACTTCCACCTGTGTAATTTTTTTTAGCCAAGGGATGACTTAAGTTGTGCCCATAAATGAAATAAGG
>VZTL01078313.1:0-20814 GCA_013400535.1 Scopus umbretta
GAAGAACAGAGTAATGCTTCAGCATCAACGATCTCTGTGTCCTTACTTGTACAGGATCAGCTCCTGAGCTATCTGTAAAATACACATTCATATACCCATTTCACTTACCTCAAGCTGCTTGTGTTTCCTGCAAGCTGGAAAATCATAAGCACTGTGACAAGGATAAGGGGCTATTTCATTCTGAGATATTTTTAAATGGTACTATTTGTCAGTAAGTTGAAAATTTAACATCTATTGGTGATGCCATTCATTCCGCTCTGAATGCACCAAGGAGCAAACAAATGCTAACTGGATAGAAGCTACAAGCAAGTAGGCATTGCCTACAATTGTGATACCCAGCCTTGTAATATCTTTAACTGTTGCAAAATAAAACATTAATTACACCCTTTTATAATCTGCCATTGTTCAGTGACACACTTTTTTCATCCTTAGTGAAAACAAGGGGCTATTTAATCAATTAAATTTGTATTTCAAGAGAAAACATGGAAAAGATTAGAGGTCACTGATATTTATTTATTTATAAATCAACAGATTTTAAAGCTTCAGCCACCATTGCAGAAATTACTGATATGTTCCCGATCCAGAGGTAGAGTTAAACAAATTGAAAACCCATATTTATAACGATAAACAGCTCAGCTAAAGAAAGATCATGAAACCAAAAAGAAAAAAAAACAAAAAAACAAATCAGAAAAGTAGATCAGACTTGACAACTTAAACCCTATGAGCTCAATTTCAAAGTCTTTGTCATCTAGCTGTAACATTCACAAAATGTAACTCCCCCAAAGGATATAACTCTTCAGATAAAAGGAACAACTCGCACCCTTGACGTTGGCAGCAATAGAAAACAGACCTCAATATGCCATTACTCATATGTGCATTTAGTCTAGAGAGGGAGCTCTTCTCTTTACCATACAGGAAAGAGCTGCTGCTTTATATTTTTCTCAGCCGAGTTGAGACTCCAGTGGTTAAGAGCTGATTGGGGAAAAAAAAAAAACCACAAAAAAACAACAAACAAAAAAAACCCCCATCATTCTAGGAAAGTGATTTTTACAAGTTTGCTTATCTTTTCTGGTATGTTTATATGGAATTTACCTCAAAGAATAGTAAGATAACAGATTCAAAGAATCAATTATGGCCATTTTCAAACTAAATCTAAAAAAACCTAACAGCTGATGCCAATGTACCATAAATCATTACACTAGAAAAGCATGGCAAAGCTCATGCCGAGTCTGGTGCTCCTCCATTTCCTTCTCCCAGCAGCCCATAATTCTCCTTCCTTTACTGAACACGTCTTAAGAGAGTCAAGAAGGACAGCCAGGCAGTACAATGAGTCTGCTACATCTGGAAAAAAAAAANAGACAGGCAGTACAATGAGTCTGCCACATCTGGAAAAAAAAAAATTACCTCTCCATCTACCCAGTTGTTTGTTTTTGTTCTTTTTTCCTCCACCCTGCCTACACTTCTGTGCTTGAATGGTACAAAGAAGTCAAACCTCAGGAGGGAGTATTGGCACCAAAGCTTCCATTAGAGGCACATTTTGTGCCTACAAACTCAAATAAGCATTCTTAGTGATTCCAAAAGGAAGGTGAACATGATTCTGTAGCACAAAACTTGCTGAGTTGTTATATTATATTTTTTGCTGCTAATAACAACAAGGCAATTTCAAGGAAAGACAGATTCATACAATGTTCCTAGATTCATCAAGCTACTGGCATACTAAGCACCAGTACAATAGCTCTGTCTTGCTCATGCACGAAAGTATAGAATGTATAGAAGTGAATATAAACTACGTGAAGTCATTTGCCCTCCCTCCCCCAGGAAACATTCTAGTCTTTCTCTACTCTTTGGAAGGGAGAAACATTGAACATAGCTCATAGTAGAAATACTGTCTCCGTGGTTCTTGAGCATAAAGGAATGCATAGAGCATAAACCATTGTTTTTCACTTGTAATAAATAGAACTATTTTTACTAGATCTCATAAAAAGTATGGTTGAGGAAGGAAACGAGTAAGATAAACAAATAGGCAGTAGGAACGTAACTGCCTTACACTTTCATAGTGTCTCTTGATTTAAGTAATGGACAGACCTAAACCCAAAATACGCTATTGCTCCCTTTAAAAATGGCAGGACTGGTAACTCAGTTTTACAGTCAAATACAGCATGGGTACACAGGTTAAAACAAAATGTAAATTTTATCTGTAGCGTATGTGATGGCAAAACTAAGTAGGAACATTTCACATTGGTTTAGTCTGTAGGTCTGACTAATCCATTAAAATAGTTTCTACCACTTCAAACCCCCATCCAGTGAAGTATTTAAGAGATACCTAACCTGAACTCCACAAGTCGCCTCCTTCAAGTTCCACTTTCCCCAACTCTGTTCTAATTTCATTCCCATTCAATAAACAAAGCAGAGATTCTTGAGTACAGAAGTCAGTTCTAATGGAGAGATATTAACTTAAATTAACAGTGAAAGGAATGACTGCTATCAAGTAACATTGAGCATTTACTGCAATGAAAACGTCATTCATTTACAAAAGAAACAGAACGGCAACCCAGCTCAGCACTGGACTAAAAAGTGAACAGTATCAACATTTTGACTGAAAGGATCTCTCTTCCCTTGAAACACTAACAATAATATTGATAGAGGTAGGTTCATAGTTTAGGCTTTATAGTTCTCATTTTCTGCTAGCTACTCATGGCCATCTGTAATAGTCAGCTAATTATTATGAAAGCAATCTCAACACAGAAAGCAACCTCCATGCAAAGAGAGAGAGAAGTCATTGAAAACATTCGCTTCCCCTGCCCTCTGACCTTTTTCCAATAAGGGAGCAGAAACAGTTACAGATAAGAATTTAGTGATGCAGCTGATTTAACAGTTCTATTCAGAGTGTTTTGTGAAGAAGTTTTACATTGGAAATAAGAAGTTGACCACGCTATGTAGAAAATTCGCACTTTTAGAAGTAGTTTCAACATTAGGCCCCTTTGACGATGCATTCTGTCCCGAAGTAAGCCATTTAAATAAATGGATTCAATTTCAGCTCTTCCAAACTTCTATTGCCCTTAAATTATAAGATTAAACAGACATAATCTTCTTTAACAGTTTAGTGAAAAACATTTCTACATCAAATCATTCTAATCCCCTTGTCAATACAGTTCGCTTAAATATAAGTACACCATTTCCCTGATTACCAGATATAACCAAGATTCCCAGAAGTGTTTAATTGAGGAACTTTTCCTAGAATTATCAGTCAACATCACAGTATCTGCTGCAGAATGCATCCTAGGCATTTCAATATAACATCACCCCAGACAGTATTTGTCCTTAATTTATTCAAATCAGTTTAATCCCAAAGCTTTTATGTAGCAGAAGTAGAACATCCTCCCTTGCATGTGGTTAAATGATTACGTTATATTTGACTTTAGAGTGCTATATAAACACTTTATGTCACAATGTATCTGGCTTGCATTTGTGATCATTTTCTTTTCATGTTAACATTTCTTTCAATATACAGCAGTATTCATGTACAGCCAAGCTGCCATAAAGCAGAGATTGGCAGGAGCTGGGGGTACTACAGTGCAGTCACAGCCATCTGCCAGCACAACTGGCCATAAAGTTAAAAAAAAATAAATATATATATATCACAAACCCCCCAAAAAGCCACAACGCCCCAGACAATTAAAGGTCATTGGCCTGGTTACTGCTATTATTAGAAGAAAACAAGTATTAAAGATGACACCCAGGAAACAAGCTTGCCAGGGCTAGCTCCCCATTCTCCTGCAACTTGCCCTTCAGAGCAAACACTGGGTTTTGAGTTGTCAGCCTTTCAGAGACTGGAGGCAGCCAAAGATTAGGTTCAACAGCAGCTACTTGATTTATCTAAAGCTTTCAATCTGTAAACCCACGTTTGTAAAATGTGATGCTTCGTACTTCCTATGATCAAAATTGATAACTCAAATATACTCATGAGAATGGTCTTAAGATTTACTGAGGACATGGAATGGTTTGGAAAGCAAACTAAAGAACTAGGCAGAAAAACAAATTTGACAGGGACATTGGGAAGAGGTTAAGGTGAAAAAGAGCAATTGGATTTGTGTTTTTATTGCACCCTTATTAGCTATCCCATGGTTATTACAAGATATAGCTAATAATCTATTCAGGTTGAGAACCCAAGTCAAAAGTTTGTTTTTTCATTCCTGTCAATGAGCTCTTGAACTTCAAGTTCTTGTATCCCAGATGAATCTTGTATGCGTAATATTTGAATACACATTTGTTATCAGAAAGAAAAAATATATTTAAGCATAGTTGCAAGCATTTTATAAATTCATACAATTCTCTAACTGCTAGGTTAATTCCCGAGTCTATTTTTATCTTTTGCTCTTGTGCTTACTGTTGTCTTATTTCATATTCTGTTACTACTTGTAACTTACATTAATCCTATCTCACTACAGCGCAATAATAAAGCAAATAATTACTTAAGGGATGAAAAGAGTGTATGCCTCAATATCTTGCATAAGGATGAAAACTAAACATTTCAGGGACTTCAGCAACTCATTTCTGTTAATAGAAAAAAGAAAGAGCTTTGAAGATTTCACAAATTCTAGCTCAAGAAGCTCACTAAGGGCACTAAGCCACGGAAAGACACATGCACACCGTCACCTTATCAGCATAGGAGCAGTAGCCCTCCTAACAGAGACTTCAATCAGCTGGTTTCATTTAACAAGAGGGAGAGTGAAGACTGACCTCTCTCCTTACAACCTGCAGTTCTAAGATAGACAAAAAGATCCAGCCTGCACCCATAGGTCCATGTTTACTGTTGTGCGCAGGCCCGGCGTACTAAGCACATTCCCAAGCCAGACTCCTCAGGACACCATAGCTGGGAACAAGCTATCACTACAAGAAGCTCCCGCTCTGTAAGAGGACAGGGAGCAAGCTGTAGGCTAGATGGCTGCCACCAAAAACAAACAAACAAAAAAATTCACCTGCTTCTCACCACTACACAGCACACAGACCCAGCCTTCTTCCACAGACCCAAGTAGCATCAAGGCACAGGAACCGAGAAGGGGTCTCGGAGAGAACTGCAGGATTCACGAACAGCACTAGCAGCAGCACTGGCTGAAAAACACTGAAGTTAAGCTGTTGGTGTATAGCAGATTCTTCAGATGGCTAACTGTTCTGGTCCTGGTTGTAATTTACACAAAAGCCACTTCTATACAGGACTTCCTGAAGTAAAAGGGTCTCAAGTGCTCTGTCTTCTCTCACTTAAATCCCTATTTCTCTTTTTCTCCGAGGCATACAATTCGAGACAAACGACACCTCTTCTTCTCCTCAGGAGGCAACATTTCATTGCAACTATTTCTCAAAGTGAGCTTGTAAAATACACTAAATGTTCACATTATGTACTCAGAGGATTTAAAAACCAAAACTCTAAATTGTATTTTTCCAGTTAAAAATGCCTGCCAATTAGAAAGTTAAAGTTTGGCCCGTTTTAACTATACTCACTATGAAGAGATTAATACCCTCTTTGTCCCACAGTACCATCCAAACATACCCTCGTTTGTATACAGCTGCTGTACCATTTGGTTATCTTGACTACAGACCTAAAACATCTAAGATCTATTTAGTATTGCTTCACACTGACAATCTTCAGAACACTGAAACAAATACTTTTGCAAACAATTAGAAGAGACTAAGAGTTGGTGGTTTTTTTTTAATATATATTTTATTTTACAGGGAGGATTAACCAGGCAGTAATAGGTATCAGCTTTCTATAGAAGCAGGTCTCACAACTAGGACATTTGAAGACAGCACCACAAGTAAATGCCAAATAAGAAATCTGGTTGTGTTGCATACCACCAATAGCATGTGAAACTGCTATAGCAGAATATCACAGAGACAATTTCTTCTTGTCTTTTTCTTTCAGTTGCAAATCTAAAGCCTGGCTGGCTCCCCAGGTAGCTACGTTAATGCTAAAAACACTGACCAGCAGAAATGATTGCAATCACATTACTACAATCTTCTGCAGAGGAGGGCAATCATGCAGATCAGTTTCCTGACAAATTGCTACCTAATTCTAGTAATGCCCAGCTAGTCTGGATACCCTTATTTTGTGGTTTTTTTTTTTTTTTTCCCCTAAGTCATCACAGAATGAAAGCTGCAAGGAGAAGAGAAAGAAACAATGTGAATGGTCCTTGGGTAAGAGCAATCCTGGCCTGTCAGGAACTAAAAATAGCAGATACTATCTGTATCAGCTGTATTTTTTTTTTTTTTTTTCTTCTCTCCACCAGTATCCGTTTCAGGCATCCTGTTAGTGTGATTTAGGATTTTGCAGTCTCAAATACAAAGGGCTGCAATTTAAGAAACCTAGAGGAAAATAAACCTTATCAGACCTCTCCTTTCAAGTGGCAAGTATAAAGTACAAAATGAAACTGACTATAGAGAAGTTTTTAAGCTTAATTTTAGGAAAAATACAGTATTAGCATCAGATTCAGAAACACAAGAGAGATCATTTATTCCCAGAACAGATGCTTAATGTGTCCCTTTCAAGGGGACAAAGATCTAGTAGCAGCAGGGAAATGCTCCTGGAAACGTTTTCTAGCCTGAAGTAAAGAGACAAGCTCACCAATAAAAAGGAGAGATCCACTTCTTTTACAGTGTGTGCACATGACTGAGTACAAGATCTATTAGCCACTATGGCAACCTTGGGCTTGTTTTTAACAAAAAAAGTAGCAACATATTAACCTGTGTTCATGAAGATTGTCATTAGTCTTCGATGGTTTTGGGACAGCTTCTGGGCAGAATATGGGAAGACTGCATTACATGCACTTGATCACACGATGTATGAAAAATTGAACATTGAACTATGAAATAGGACTACTTAGTTGCTGTACTAAATGCAGCAATTACCAACAGAAGAGGCGTGGAACTGCTCCAGAGATTTACTCTCAAAGGAACACAATTCGTCTTTAAAGGGACACTGTACTTTTTAAAATCCAAGTTATTGCTAGCTAGCTTTAACATTAAAACCACATTATCCAGATTATATTTTTCTTAAAGTAGGTGCATACTCAAAAAACAAAACAGAAAAATTCAACAGGAATTAATTCTAATTGGAGTCATGTTTTCTGTATCATAAGATCCTCAAATGCAACTTTGAAAGGTGAGAGCTGTCACAAAGCTGCACATCAGCAGCTAAGGACTAGATTTTTCATTTATCTGGACACCTGCCGATGGGGATAGTTACTTGGTGTTGGTCCAGAGAAGCACAAGCCAGGTTACGAGCTCCTGATGGTTCCACTAGTACCTGAACCACTTAAAACACCCACCTACAGCCCTAGACACCTACATATACAGCCTGTGTAACTGTAAGACTTTGCACTCTGCTCCCTATCCGCTCTCCCATCACAGCACCTCTGAGCTTCATGTCCTCGAGCCCTCAGCCAGGCACCAGCTGACTTCCCACCTCCACAGGCACTAACAACTCTCACAAAGTGAGACACTGCTGCTGATTAACAGGTGGGCACCCAACCTGCCCATGGCAGCCGTGCAGGCTCCTGACAGCTTACAGAACAGTTCAGAAGCACAGACAAAAAAAAAGGAAGAGAAATATTACAACTTTCTTCAATAATTTGAGACTAGTAAAAGAGGTATTAAGATATTGAAAGACTTGTTTATCCCCTTTAAGCTGCTCCAAAAAAAAATTATATCCTTCTCAATGAAGGGCAGTTTTTGTGCCGCTCTTGCCCAGCAGATTAAGCAGAAGCTGCAGTGTGTGCTATTAGATCACTCTCCTTCAACATCTTCCCCCAGCTCCCACAGGACACCACTCACTATGTATGTAAGTATCTGTGTTTGAAAACACATCCATATGAGCGCATGACTTGCGCTGGAGCAGTTTAAAGCATAGTTTTTATTGCAGGCTGATGCAGAAATCTGTCCTAGAACAGACATATTTTATGTAGCTGTAAGTTCCCTGCCAGTGCATCTGCTGCTAAAGCAACAATTCCAGTGCTGCAGCAGCTTAAGACTGCTAAGATGGAAGTGTTGCTTTATCAATGCATAAACAACAATGAACTATTGATGACAAGCCTTTTTTTGAAGTTTGATTGAAGGTTTGGTAAGCAGGTTTGCCCACAGAGGGCAGGCATAAGCATTCCACATTTGCCTACTGTGCACCTACAGTTTCAGCATGATCATTATCACTATTCAGTTGACTGAGCAAGCTGACAGAGAGTATATGAAGGGTTATCATGTATATAAAGTCACAGAAAAAGGAAGAAAGGAAGAAAATATAGAGGATTACAATGGGAAACATGCTGACGGAGTGTGGCAAGAATAGAGGATTCCAAGATAGAAATAAGAAGGGACTGTATCCTTTGACTCTTAAGTTGCTGAAAGAAAACTGCAAGTACTTGCACGTTAGAGCTCACCACCCTGACTTGCAAGCCTTGTCCTCATTACCATGATTCAAATAAGATTCACTTCCTGGAAGAGCCTTCAGGACTCCATGGCCAGCCCTACCTCCTCTCCAGCAGTCCCCACCTGGGCAAAGAACTGCAGATAGATCAGGGATTGCCTTTTTAGCCATAAGCACTCAAAACACCCATAAAGCTTCAAGACAGAGGCAGCACACAGTGTCCAGGAAAAGGTGTGTTTTAAGAGGTGGAAAGAAGGAAACATTGATTAAGGGTCACAACTATGCTGCATTTTAGCCTTCCAGCTGTACGTTGCTTTCCTACTAAAAGCAGCAGGTGAGAAAGCCTAGGCAGAAAATGCAGGGAGGAGGGAAGCCATATAAACAAAAACACAGCTCTATAAAAGAAGAAATGTAGATTCCATCATCACCAGGCTAGGGAGAGTGGGTTTGTTATCAGAAAAACAAGACATACGTTCTCCCACTACGCTTAGACACTGTAACAAAAGAGGCACTATAAAACCACTGCAGTAAATTAGGGAGTTAGAAGAAATAAACAGGGCACAGGTTAATGGTATTTATATATATTTTTGGGAAGATGAGCAATTACAATTTGCATCTCAGCACATGCCCAGTATTTGCTATAATCTTAAATAATAATAAAGTCAAACACAAGAGATCACTGATGCTCCTACCTTCTACTTTCCATAAACAGCAAAGGGTGGCAGCAACTACAGCTCAGTTCTCCTGTGGCTGCTTACACTGCACTGCAGTTATTCCAGCCACACCAGCATGAGACTGGCCTCAGAGTAGCACAGCAAGTGCCCAGATACAGGCATGAAAGCACATTGCCTCCCAGGTGAGGGCAGCTCAGCTCTTCCTCAGCTGCTCTACCTTCTCGAGGAGGGAAGAAAGCAGATCACCCTATCCACAACTAGTAAAGTCTGTATCTAGCAAAACTTTAATTTACCAGAAGAGCAGCTTGTACAGACATCTCAGAAAGCCTATTACTCAGGCACAGCCCACACTTCCAGGACTAGCCAGCCCCAACTGGCCCTGTTCTCCTTTTATCAGCTCCAGCTGGCACCCCCACTCGCCTCCTCAGGTCTTGCACGGGGTACTGCACCCATTTAAAAGGGCAATTCCCAACCTGAGAGTAGCCCAGGTTCAAGTAATGAAAAGCATTGATAATTAAAATCAATGGAGTTACAGCTGAGGTGAATCAGCTCCATGCTTTGGTCAAGCATAGTCTGTGCCCTACCGCTGCCTGGGGCCGGAGGAGCAGCTGGAACAGCTCCGGCTGGTGCTGTGTGACCTGCATCCAGGCTCCAGCTCTGAAACAGGGGTTGGGACATATGTCTTCTGGAAACCTGGCATCACAATGGGGAACCTCAGCTGGCTTTGGGCTGGCATCTCTGATTTTCTGCAATGCCACTGTCTTAGGTCACAAAATGGACTTTTAAACCCCTTTCCAGTATGGCAGAAGCCTGAAGGGAAGGGGACCTGTATCAGGAAGGAGCTCTGAAATCTAAGAGCACATGGTGAGACAGATGGAGTTTTGATTGGGATTTGCCTGCACCTTTTCTGTAAAAAAGAGAACATCAAATATGCAAGAAGAGTTGTGTATTGCAAAAATGAGGTTTTATTAGAGCATAAACTAGATAAATGTTTTAACATCAAAAGCCTAGGTGTGCAGGGCAGTTGAAAATATAAATAGAAAATGTTACAAACAGCTCTTGTCTCTGCTTGCTATGAATTCACTCAGTCCAGAGCCCTTCTGAAGAGCCTCACAGGCTTGTCAGATGGAGCAACACCCCAGTCCCCTCTGGATTCCTGAGAAGAGGATTTTTCACCACCTCATTCAGCAGTCTGCAGCAACCTGCTGTTTCAGATATTTCCCGCTGGCTGCTTAGGCCACACATTTCTTGAAATCCTGCCCTGCCCTGCCCAGATACCTGCAAGATCTGTAATTATTATTCTAAGTGGACTCATCAGTGTTTATGGTAACAGCCTTCCCATACAAATAGGACTGGGTTGGTTTGTTTTCTAACAAGCTCACATGCATACCAGAGATTTCTTTCTAAGTTCTTTCACTGAAATTTTTACTGTGAAATAATTCAGGAGAAATTTACCCATCTTATTCACCTTCACTGAGACAGCCCACCTGCCTACTTCTGTGATAACTGTCAACGCAGCAAAAAGCTTTGTAACTTGCCCAGGATGACTAGCCAGACACCTTCTTAACCAGTTGAAGCCCGCGACCTTGAGTCTGTGGACTTGCCACACAGCAACACTTACACAAGATACAAACATTTCTCTTCCACCAGCTCTCCTTCTGTACTATAGTACCCATATATTTAAAGTAATAGTTCTTGCCACAAGATGCAGAGTTGCACCTAAGCAACTTACAAACACAAATGTTTGCTAGAGGATATAACTGAAATTCCGCTGCTGGGCAGCTTGCTACCAAGAAGATTTTTATCTATAAAAAATGATATGTGGTTCCTATACACTTGGGGAAGACTAAAAAACCAAACAAACAAAGAAGCCAAATTCCCCATGAAGATCCTTGATGGGCTGGATAAACACTATTGACTATGATCATAAAATATCTATTGCATTTTATTGGGGATGGTGTGGTTACAGGACAACAGAGATACAATCAGATGCATGCATGGTACATATATGCAGATTTCTTCACTGTCTGTATTAGATTTTGCAATTTCCATTGTGAAAGACAGTAATAAACTGATGCTTTTGTGGAGCTAAGGGAATAATTTTTTTGTTAATTCAACAAAGCCTTATATTACTGCCCTAAGAGCAAGAACACACTGGCCAGAAATACGCCCATCTATTTGTAATATTGCCAAGCAAAGCTGCACTTTTAAAAATACCTAGTGTATTTGGTAACACCTAAATTCAAAGTAGATGGAGCTGTACCATTGTTTACTCACATTTCTGTTGCATGGAAATCTTGGATTCTTTAGAGTTTATACTTGTAATTCTGACGTTTTCTGGTGAGAAAATGAGAGGAGAAATGGGATAAGTTCAGCTCCTGAAGTTACATATTAACATCTGCAGAGGTAAATCAAAGACACAAGAAAAGCTTTTCTATGTGAAGAATGCCAGAGCAAATTAAAAGAGATATTGACATGAATAATCAACATAGTAGAAATGAAGAGTATCTGCACCATAATAGATGCTTTATGAAATCAGGCTCTGTATCAGGAGAACATAATTCATATTTCTGCAGGTAGGTATCATGTATTCAGATCTTATTAAAATACCTAATAGCATTTCAGACTACATTCTCAGTCAGACTGAAAAAGAGGCGGGGACACCAGAGGAAGATAGATGGATTTTAAAAAAACATTATTAATATATTGCTGAAGATAGTAACCCTATATTTAGGAAACATTTTGCTGTGGTGTTCTTTCAAAAGTACCTCTACGGCCCTGGAAGAAGCCTTCTTCCAGTGTCACTAGTTAGTGGGTCAGGTATGTTGTGGTTTAACCCGGCAGGCAGCTAAACACCCCGCAGCCGCTCGCTCACTCTCCCCCTCCCCAGTAGGATGGAGGAGGGAATCATAAGAAAAAAAAGTAAAATTCAGGGGTTGAGATAAAAACAGTTTAGAAGGACAGAAAAGGAAGAGAAAAGAATAATAATAATGATGATAATAATAATAATATACAAAACAAGCGATGCACAATGCAATTGCTCACCACATGCTGACCGATGCCCAACCCATCCCCGAGCAGCAATCGCTGCCCCCCGGCCAGCTCCCCCAGTTTCTATACTGAGCATGATGCCATACGGTATGGAATAGCCCTGTGGCCAGTTTGGGTCAGCTGTCCTGGCTGTGCCCCCTCCCAGCTTCTTGTGCACCTGGCAGAGCATGGGAAGATGAAAAGTCCCTGACTTAGTATATGCACTACTTAGCAATGACTAAAACATCAGCGTGTTATCAACATTATTCTCATGGTAAATCCAAAACACAGCACTATAGCAGCTACCAGGAAGAAAATTAACCCTATCCCAGCTGAAATTAGGACACGGTAATATGGTCCAAATCAGGGCCTATCCCTGTCCCTAGCAAAGGTGCCCCGATGCCCGGAGTGGGGGCTGCTCCTGGCTGGCTGGGTGGTGGGATGGCCGTGGCTGTGAGGATGTCCTCACTACCCCCTGCCACTGAGAAGTGCCTTCAGAAATATCTAGCTGATTTTGTTTTACGATAGTAGTGAGAAGGGCTATGTTTCTGTTCCCAAAATACAAAAGCAAAAGAAACAAGGTTAGTGACAGCAATGACTTCAATGCATACTGCAATTTCATCTGCCACGCAGAAGGGAAAAATGGGAATGAAGAAACAGAAAGGGTAGGGAAACACGGCAGTGTGTTTCAGATCAGTCTAGAGAATAAAACAAGGCTTAAATAGCCTGAAAACACACAGTCTCACAGCTTCTCAATCAGGCATCCTGAAAAGATGTACTTGGAATCAATTTGTTTTGTTGTTTGTTTATTTTTAATTTTCTGGTCTCTTGATAATGAAAAGATCTAATCNTTATTCATTTTTTTTTTTTTTTTTTTTTTCCAAATAAATTTGGAACCTTTTTTTTTTTTTTTTTTTTTTTTTTTTTTTTTTTGTGGTCCACATTGTGTCTGCAATAGAAAATTAGTTACCACACAACCAACATCCCTGTACACTTTATGCTTGCACTGACAGAACCTGTGCCAGCCATGCCATTGCTTGTTTTGTGCCCATAAAAGTCTCCAGCCGGTTTGGCAAGGAATGGCTGTAGCTGACTTCCAGGGACTAGTAGTAACGAGGGGTGGAGGAATCAGATCATTGATCAGCAAGAAGGAAAATGGCAGTACTGAGCTGGGTTTAGACTACTTCTGCCACTATGGATTTACTGCATATCGTAATACAATTATCTACAAGCAGGAATTCAGTACACTGATAAAAAATGGCAGTGGAGGGCTGAATATGCTACCTCTTGTGCTGGAGGACAATGGATTAAACGTTATAAGGATTTCATTCTGTGATAGGGTAAACAAACAAATTACAGGTAAAATAAATCTACACACATCCGTGTTGAGAGAATCTGACTGACTAGCTGTCTGGATGTTGTGTGCATAAGAATCTCTAACCAAATACTGAATTCTAATTGACTTTCACAAGTTAATTCATACTGGATTTCACAAAGGCAGTTGTCAATGCTCTATGGTTGAACAGCTTATTGAATTAGGAGAAAATCACTCACTATTCTGAGCAGACTGCGTTCTGCATGTATTGGTGAAACAGCTAAAAATCCCATCAAATATGACTTAGCAAGGAAAGGATTTATAAAAATTCCATTGTAAATAGGAGCATATTGCTCTGATTTTACTACCATTGTTCTGTGAAAATAGGATGACTTTTATTAATAAAGAACAAAAGAATTTTTGTTTATTGAACACAAATGATTTTTTCTTTATAAATGACTTCACAGATTAAACACTGTTTATGTATTTCAGAAAGCTGTGGGAGAGCTGTGGAGAGTTCTGTTTAAATCACCCTAAGTGATGTATAAATCACCTCTAAATTGTTTAAATCACCTCCAGCTCATAAGATAGGAAGCTCTTTTTGTGAGCAGAAGCTAACTATGAATTTTCATACTTGGAATATTCTGATGCTTTGAATAATACATGAACATTTGAATGCTTATCTTCCACTTGGGACCCAGCTCACCTACTAGTGTTTGGGGATATTGGGGCTTAACATCCAGCTCAGCAGCTTACTTTATGCAGTAGCTGGTTCCAAACACCTTAAAGAGCATCAGCTGTGATGGTCACTTCTTAATCTTCCTGTCTCCAAAGTTAAATTATTTAAACAAATAGTATAGACTTGAGATAAGATGAAGAATATATGTTTAAAGAAGCTATCAAAATGGGTAGGTGAAACATAAATGGTCTGTGATAGAGTGGAAGTCAAACTAGGTGCTACGGTGGTACCTTTTCATTATGGAAGCATGAGTCTGTTGTTACTCAGAAGAGACATACTTCTTTGTCAGGAAAGAAAGAGATTCCACAAAGGAAAGAAGAGTTTAAACAGTGTGAACCAGCATCATTCATTTTGCAAGTCAGCACAGCTTTCAGTCATTTTTCTCAGTTTCATATTGGATGTTCTCATTTGTGTTTTCACTAATTCATCTACAAAATGTGGAGATCCCATATAACTTACATCAAATAATCTCTCAGACTTGGGAATACTGCAGAAAACAATACACATCACAGACCCCTTTATCCTTTTATGATATACATCTTTAATATGCATTATTATGGCACACAATAAACCTAACTGTAGTGTAGTCATGCATACGGAGCACATGTCATCAGTTGCTGAGAAGTGGGCCTGTGGGTATTTAAGGCTGAGTGGGTGGGTGTTTTATTTATGACATGAATATGACAATTTTCTTAATGTAGTAGCTGAATGCAATAAATGAAGTTCCACCAATAACAATTGTATACATTCACTTAATGCAAAGGAAAAAATACATTTTCTACATTATTTGTTTTCAAAAATAATCCTATGTATTCTATTGAGTAACACAATGGACACTGAAAGCCATGATGACTTTTTCAACTGTTTTCTTTGAGGAGGTCTAATAGCATGGTTAACATAGATGAATGATTTTTACCACGTAAGAAATTTCACTCTATTTTTTGCTTTCCACTTTCATTCAATTTGTTTTCATCAGGTACCAGCTCGCTGTCCAGCAAGCCAATCTCATTCCATATTGATTTGTGGTGAGACAAAAGGACAGAAGAAAGAAAAAAAGAAAAGGAAAAAGGTAGCCAAAAAAGAGAAGCCCTTGACCTCTATTCCTCTGTGGCAGCCTGGCCTGGCTGAGAGAGAGGTGTTGTGATATATATGCAAGGAATTCCTCTGATATAACTGGTATAAATTTCTAGCCCCCCTCAGTATGATATTTGTTGACTGGATTTGGCTAGTTAACGTTATGTGACAGCACTTACGAGTCAGCAGAAAATATTTTCTTGCAGACACTTGAAGAACCCACATGATCAATAGATGGGGAAGAACAAACAGGTAGCATGTTTGGTTGCCCCTCCTCTCTGAAGTGTCTCATTACTGATATCCTCTAAGCTCAAACGTTCAGACCATACTTATATTCAGAATGGTTTGAGCCTGTGCTGTGCCTATTTATACACTGTTAGTACAATGCTGTCAGTCTGCTAAGGACGAGTGATTTTCAACACTGTTGATGTTGAAGCACTCTTCAAAACAAAGGTTCTGATCATAGGAGTTGCTGAAATGCTCAGATTGCCACAGCTCTTGAGGGCTGCTGGGTTATAACATGTCAGAAACACGTTTAACACGCTTGAGGACTTGCAACAGGCACCATTTGGAATCAATGTAAGTATGGAATTTGATAACAGTTCACTATAGTGTAAGAACCAAAATTACCAGATGTCCTCGTTATAATTGCAAGTAACTTAAGCGCAGAAAGTCTAATGTGGAGAGAAATTGAAGCAATACTCTTGTGAATGGTTCAGTTTAGCAAAAGATCATTTAGCAGAAAGACACATTATGAGCAGTCAGCTCTACTTTTCTTCTTCTGATGCATCTGCTTATGTCTGTCTTATCTTGAAATGCCATCCATCAAAACAGCTTTCCAGACAGAATTTCCTAAGGTGGTGATCTGTAAATCGGATACGGATTTGCACAAGATCACTGTGACTCAGCTTTGAATCGGACCTAAAACTATTTGTTGTCATACGGAAGCAAATTACTGTGCAGGAATAAAACAACAGAAACATTGCTGAGAAACAAGAGTGGCATTCTTGCCAGTGGGATGCTGCTGAACATCACAAAAACGACAGACCAGAAACTGGGCACTACAAGAAAATAGGAAACCTGTAGCTTTGATTGTCTATATTTATTCAAAGGGAACAAAATATCCTCCTGACTAAAGTGTTTTTTATATATATGTACATTCTGTTTATTTTTACTCTTCATAGAAAGACAGACAAGAAAGGTGAAGGATGGGAGGAGGGACATCAGTCTAGAATTGGAAATGCTTTGCATTATCTGTGTAATCTCATATTCATTATATGCAAACACTTTAGCAATCCATCAACTCTGAAAGATCTGCAAACATTTAAAAGATGACAGCTTTAATTCCAGTACCATAAATTCCAAAATGTGTTTCCAAATGCAGCTCATGTCCGTAAGATATCAAGAAAATAGGTGTTGTGGTTTGGGATTTTTTTAAAATTACATTACATTATTCATAGACCAGCATAATGTTTGTTTGGGGAGGAGAGGTTTTGTTTGTGTTTTTTTTTCCCCACAGGGACTGAATAAAACCTCTGAGGACAACCGAGAACAACAAGAGCAACAAATAATTTGAAGTGATTCAAACTCTGGAGAGTACTCTTTCCTTTCTATATCCTCTCCCCTTTGGTACAGGTCTGGTGTGGTAGCTGGCAGAGAACATTACTGGTTTGTGGCTGTTGACAAGGAAACATTAGTTTCACAGTCCTGCAACATAAACGTGCTAAATCTACCAATCTTCCTATGTCAAGACGCAGCTATCTTGAAATATATGAACCTGCTGGGAAAAAAAAAAGGAACCATCCTTCTACAGTTTTCTACCCTCACTATTTTTATTTTGAGGGAGCAAAGCCTGAACACCTCTGTCACTGAACAACATGTCTGCACAAACACATAGCGAATATGCGATGTTCTCACTCATCAACCTGGAATACAAAGAATGCATTTCAGATAAACTAGGCTAGATTATCTGTACAAAGAAAATAAATTTTTTAGATCCACATTACACCTTCTGGAATTCTCAGAGCACCATCTGTTTTTAAGCCAACAATTGCAATTCATAAAGTAATATACCTACAGTGATTTACAGAGAACAGTTCAGACCTTTATCCCCAAGTATGATGACAGAAAATTACATACTTTTCTGAATCAATGCTTCCTGGAGATTCAGAATCAATGCAGATGTCCTTTTCTTTCTTTAGTATTGTATCTATTCATAAATTGGATTAGATTAAATAATATTAGATTGATAGATAATACAACGCATGTCTTTTATCTCAATTTGGCTAAATGACATTTACAATGCTCCTAAAGCAATGTTTTTTTCATTTGAATCTTCATGTACAAAGCTTGGGATTCAGTTGAATTTCTTTTTCCTCTTTGTCCCGCTACTATCTTTGATGACATTTATTTGGACATGTGAAAATGGAAGAAGGTGACATGGAATTCGTTCAGATCAAAAGTAGGGAGAGAACTGGGGAATAACAAGTAGAGGATCTCCATTAGTCCTTTCTCCCCTTCATACATAAAAAGGAAAACGCTCTGATACAGAGAAAGTAAAGGAAAAAGAAAAGAAAGTGTCTTTACTGACAGCTGTAGTCATCCTTAATGAATCAGGATGGTATCAATGTTTCATCAGGTGCTTGGGCCTTCATAGTATAAATTTGATACTCCTGGTGTAACAATAAGATCCATTGTAAAAACAGCCCTCAATGTTTCATGCCTGGTAATGTAAATCCAAAAGATGTTGTGTTTTGACTGAGTGTCCTGCTATTTAAGCGCTTCAAAAAATCATCTATCTCAGTCTTCTGTTAGCGATGGGTGCCTTGGTTCATGGAGATTTTTGTATTATATACAATGGAAGAAATAATCCAACCACATACAGATGGTTTGGTTTTATTCTGCAGTGGTGCTAGTAGTTGGCATTTCTGTTATCGCTCTTACTCTTCTTAAATGTGCTGATTCTGAAAGACAATATCTGCAGATGAGGTTCAGAACTAGAAACGTTGATCTAGAAGTATTGTAAAATGAATTCTTTGAACTTGCAATCTCAGTTCTGGTAAGTAAGGAATAACATTGTCATCTACAACCCTGAGAGAATTGTTATATAGAAATACTTGTAATATTTCAGATGTTACACAGATATTTTGCCAGT
Organism: Scopus umbretta; assembly: GCA_013400535.1. Classification (NCBI taxonomy): domain Eukaryota; kingdom Metazoa; phylum Chordata; class Aves; order Pelecaniformes; family Scopidae; genus Scopus; species Scopus umbretta. The sequence continues at coordinate 18,400 of VZTL01078313.1, forward strand.
CATAAATCTGAAAATGATTGGATTCCAGGGAAAGGAAATTATGTGATAAGGTGAGTTAAGAAGCAGTTTCATTTATGGTGTAGTTAAGCTGAGATGTCAGGATTTATGAATGGCATTGAAAAGGTCTGAAAACTTTTCATAGAAACTAAGTAATATTTGGTGTGCCAATAAAATTCTGGCCACTATCAATTCTCCAGTTCTCATTTGTAACGTAATGAAAGGCTGGGATATTCTTATGACAACTGCCACCAAAATATAAATCAATTATCTAGGACTGAGTATTTGTTGGTGTGGTTGTGACTGGATGTGCGGGGGANTGGCAGTTTTTTTGGTTTTTATTTGGGGGCGGGGGCGGAAATTCACATTCTTCACAGGTTGCCAGTGTGATTTGAAAGAAGGCGGCAAAAAAATCTGCAAGTTTCTCCCTATGGCCCTCTCCAATGGAGGTCTAAAAAGCCTAAGAATAAATGGTTTGGACAATTATGCCATGGTCAGAAATGTGTTGGTCAGATATACTGATTACTAACCTGTTCACAAACAGGTTTAGTTTCTATCTTTGCATTTATCTGTGGACTCCTTTAAGTTGTAAAGCTAGCCCCGCAAAGAATTGGACAAATTATCACAGGTAGCTTGAAGCTAGATCCAAAGCTGTGGCTAAGAGGTCAAGGCAGCAGAAGCAATGCTTAATTAGGTGTGGCATCACCATAAATTAGTGAAGCCTGTTTCCTCTAAGAAATATTTGGTATACCCATTGATATCAGCAGGCTTTGGGATACCCCAGCTAATTGCTTTCTCTCCTGCAGGTAGGGTTTCTTCCACAAAGAGTTGGGGAAATTGTAAAGTGCTGTTATTTCTCTACATTATCTCTGTACTAATCTACAAAAGAGAATGTACCAGTAACTGGCTAAACGGAGTTTAGATCTGTTCAGGCTACTATATGTACATTATTTATAGCCCTCAACACTAAAGTATGCCTGTAAATCTAGTGATATATTTAAAAAGATCTTTATGATATTTTGCAACATATGCAGGATAATTTAATAGCAGTTTTAGACAACAATTGCAATCTTATAGTCAAGGTAAAAAATACTAGAAGAACAGATGTTCTAAGGATGTAACACATTTTTGATTCTGGTGTGATCTGGAAAAGGGAAAGTTATGAAACTAAAAGACAATTGGAGAAGGTTGGGAAGGAAAGCAGGGAAACAATCACCGATCATTACAGAACCTTTTAAGGAATAATTAGCAAGAATTCAAATAACACCCTCTCCCAAATGATTTGTTTATTCCTAGCCACTGAGATTTGAACTGATACCAACAACAGTTATAACTTTTCTCAATAGTATTTTAGTACTGGCATATTTCTAATATCATCTGACAAGCAAATTCATTTCAGACAGAACTGCAACAAGAATCTTTCTCCTGATGCAGAGTTCAACACTTTTAGACATAAGTGTTTAAAGCTGAAAGGTAAAGGGTAGCTAAGGTTATTTAAGAAGCCCACTGTCTTTTTCCCATCAGGGTAGCAATCAAACATGGCAACATAGAGCATCCGCTTCTAGTTCAGATCTTTTGGGTGGTGGCATTTGCTCAAAACTTGAAAGACTAGAGAATCCTAACAAAATAAACCTAACTTTAAATGCAATATGGCAACTAAAAATCGAAAGACTCATAACTTTAAAAATAAAATGTTCTGATGCACACATCTACTACAGCTAAAATACTTTGAGCAATTTAAGAAATAGATTTGGACATTCAGTTTCTATTTGACCTATTTCTTATCATTAATGTTAAAACACTTTAAAAGAAAAAAAAAATACACAGAGACATTAATTTCTGCGTTGGGTTCCCTACAGTTGGGGGCCTCTCCGAGCTGTATTTCATAGTTGCATATTATATTTTATATTATATTATATATTGATATTATGCGCAAACTAGGAGTGCTGAAATAAAACAAGTATCCAGATTTCAAAGCAAGCAAGGACTCAAAATATTAAGAACAAAAATACATTATTTCATCCAGCTTTCACCATTATGTTTGTAGCTTACCACAACAATATTGGCCCACTGTGGCATAATGTGTATTCTTCTGAAAGGATGACTTAACATGTATAAATCAGTGAAGCTTCTCCAATTTCAATGTATAAGCTTTGAGGAACAATCTGGGAAAAATCAGTTAGAGACTAGCTGTCCAAAGATACTCTGGGGATAAAGCAGTAACTAAGAAATGGCCTGGATTGAACTGTAATAGTCACCTGATGATCTGAAGATGGAAGCCTCACAGATTGTTAGGGTTTTTGTTTAAGTCAGAGATATTGACCAGCGTTCGTTAAATGCTATAGTGTCCCAAAGAGATGGCTGATCATGCATAAAAGCATTTCTGTAATAGTATAAGAAACCCATTAAAAAAAACAA
>VZTL01078323.1:199-16793 GCA_013400535.1 Scopus umbretta
AAAAAGCAATTTTATTACATACTCTTGACTGCTAGAGTCAGACTGAATGTTGATGAAATGTCCAAACTTTTTTTTTTTTGTGTCCCTCCAATAAAACTATTTTTTTGGCACATTACAGTTGGCAGAGAGATGGAGGATCAGCCTGTTTGATGGAGTGACCATAGATGTTGACAGGTTCACATTTCTTCACTGGCATGACAAAATCAATACGGTATTTCCCATTCTTAAATATGACCCAGAAAAGGCAATGTATTATCAAGAAACTTCCAGATGCAGAGGAAAGTAAATAAAACAATCCTACCATATTTCACTATCCATAACTTCTACAGGCATTTCAGGGAGTATCTGCACAGTAGCAGCACACTGCCAGGCAGAGAGATGGCCCTACTACCTCTGAATAACACTGTCAAGTACTGGCAACACTGCAGTGTGATACTGCAGCTTGGCTAACGAACGGTGTGGAGAAGCTGGGTATGTTTGCAACAGTGTACTGTCATACTATTGTCTGTCTGCTGCCTAGGGTACCCAAGCTAGCTCATTCAGGCACCCTTTAAAACCTCCATACCCACTGAAGATAGTAAGTATTATCAGTGCTAATTACTTCTGCTTGGCTGAAGATCCCTGTAAACATCTGTGAAGCTACATCATTATCCTCCTTCAAATCCCTCATTAAAGCTCTCCTTTGCCACCATGCCTACAAAAAAAACCTGTCAACAGTTAATCTCTGGGTGTGTTGAGATAACTGCTTGTCATGCAGGCTCAGGAGTCCCACTGGCTCCTTGCACTTCCCCTCTGCCTCTGCATGCCTCTCTTGGCTTGTGTTAGGACTCAAGGTCTGTGGGACTGAGGACCACCTTTTGGTGTGATGTCCACTGCTTGGTTCACTGAATTAAACCCCCACAGGAAAATACTTTTCTGAGTTTGCTGAAAAAATGGAGATATACTGGAGATATATATTTGGTTCACAAATTGGAGAGGGTGCATTAGAGAACTCACTCTGCTTAGTTAACCAAGAAAATGACTGAGAGACAACATAACTAGTGTAAATAAAGTCCCTTCAGGGGTAGAATATACAAAGGGCACTTGAATCTAGTAGAGAAAGACAGAAACAAGAAATGATGGCTAGCAGCTAAAAAATAAATTAATATTAAGAATAAGCTACTCATTTTTAACAGTCTGGGTGGTTAACCAGTGGGACAAAGCAGTGAAGAGATGAAGAGCTGCTGTCTCTTGGCATCAGGAGAGGAATGCTGCTTAGAATTGTCTGCATTACGCAGCACAGGACTCCACTGCTGGACTCCACTGGAATACAATGGCTACTGATATGCAGAAGGTCAGTCAAGAAGATCTTCTCTGGGCCCTTCTAGCTTTATGAATCTGCAAAAAGTGGGTAACAATGTTGTGAGGACTTCAAAGATGCTAGATTCACCTGAATGGCTTGTCCAATCCATGAGTGGAAAGAGAAATGTTATGTGTATCTGCAGTTTTGCTTACCTATTTAAAATTGCTGCTTTTGCTTTCTTTCTGATTTCACGTGAAATATTGGCTGCATAATATAACCAACATATCTGCAGTGAGGAAAGAGTAAGGTAAGAGAAAGAGCTTATTAGTTTCCAAGGGAAAACACACAACAATGCTGCTCTAAATTATTTATAGCATCTATTAGTAGAGCAGAGGAAGCTTTGTAAAGTGCAAATGAGCCTATTGATATGATTTTTATATGTGAAAGAAAACACCTAGAAGAGTCATCAAATTCTAAATTTAAGCAGTTTATAGTCAGGTTAGTAGAATAGTTTGCACCAGCCTCCCAATGCAGAGCTTTTTTTATCTTTATATTTAAAAAAACTTGGAGTAAAAATCTTTCAGAAGGCTTCTTTTTGTCCATTGCCCATGTTACTTATAAGTAGTGCTAGTTTTTTTCTTTAAATAGTCCATACCACAGATATTTAAAAACAATTTATGTGCAGAGGACATCTTACAATGTTCTTCACGCAGCTAGCCCTGGATTGTGTGAAAGCTTAGATCGCATCACTGAACTATTTAATAAAGCAGTGACCTTACCAGTGGCGTACATTTACACTAAAAGTTCAGAATTATAGGAGCTACAAAGGTAATGAGAAAATGGTTACTCCAGCTTACATATTGAATTCTCCAGGGACTTCTATGTGCAGTAGTGATATTGCAAATGGGTAATTCCTACATTTCTTCTTTAGAGCTTCTAATAAAGCCAAAGCTGAAAAACAGTGCTTCAAGTGAAGAAAATATTTGTGAAATTTATTTGGTTTTATTGAAGAGTCAAACACAGCCCTCACATTCTTGAAAGAAGCTTTGCCTACAGGTAATTTGTAGCAAAATAAAACAATGTATATTTAAGCCATGTGCTTGGTGATAAACACTGATGTAATACTGTATTTCAACCATTTTGAATACCTTTTCTCACCTGTCCTTTATTGTGAAGGAAGAAAGAAAACTTGCCCAGGTCAAGAGTACTCAAATATTTTTTTGTGGATGAGTGATGCTTTCTCAATGAACCACAGACATAAACAAGAATTTAAGAACAAAAGTGTGAGATGGAGACTAACAGGAATAAGACTTTGACAAAAAGAAGTCAGTCCTGACATTAGTTACTAGACTAAAAATGTCAAGTCCATTTTCTCTGAGTTATATCAGGCTTGAATTTCACTTAACTTGGCAAAGTTCTCCTCACCTCTGTTTCCAATCAGACTAATGTATAGTAATTGCTACTGTTATTTTGCTTGTCCAGTAAAAATATATATAACTTGACTCAGGCTCTAGTAGAACTGTAGATAAATGATAAAAATACTGGGCACATTTAGGCAAATTAATTGCAGAAAAGTAATGGATTATAGATTGTAAAATAAAATAGGACTCTCAGCATGTAAAGGTTTTTTTTTTTTTAATGCTGAATTTATTACTTATTGCTGTTCAAGCAGAAGGTGTAGTAATTTCCCCATAAACATGCTGATCAATTTTTAGATAAAGCACCAAATACAGTTTTATCAAACTTTATAGGGCTATAAAATGGGTTTGAATAAAAAGTTGAGAAATGAAAATAGTAAACAAGAACTGTCACAATAATTACTTACAGGCTGAAGACTGCTTCCTTCCATACTCCCCAAACTAATAAAAGACACTTTTGCACAGAATACAGAGTAGAGTTCGTATTGATTCATCTACTGCTATTTTCATTTGTCATTAAAATTAAGGTTTTTTGATAAGCCAGCTCTACTTTAAATAACATGAAATGGTGATAGGCCCCAAAAGATTGATTTCCTGGAAGTGATTTACCTAAGGCTTTGTCTGATTGTTCTGCCCACAGTTCTGCCTGTGGCTTTCTGCTTTTCTTCCTGCCCAGGGCTCTTGTAGATGAGTTGACAATTACCCAATACCTGGGTCTCTTCGAATTCTGCTTATAGTGCTTTTTCAAGAAAGGAGAGAAGAAGAAAAGAAAGCAGAGGCACCCTGTAGCTAGGGAAACAACTTGTTTTCTGGATCCTCCCAAACCAACTCAGATTTAAGACAATCTGTTGCTCTGGAAAATCAAAGCTCCTTGTTTTCTGGAAGGACTGGGAACTGACTATGAAAGACATGCCAATAAGTAAATAGTGCGGGATTTTCCTTTCTTGATTTTACTGCTATGGACTTTACCACCTGAAAACAAGTTTTACACCTCCTTAAAGGAGTTCTGCATTTGTATTAAATACAAAGTTGTAGGAGACATCCCAAAGCTTGTCTAGTGCTGACTGCTGCTTTAGGGACTTTACATTCTTATGCAACTGCATGTGTGATTAAATTATCTTCCCTTGTGTTGACAGGTTTGTTGTTCTCTGATAAACTTTTTCTTCCTCCAACAGATTCGTGTCAGGAACTTTCCTCCTTCCAGGTGATTCTTCTATGAAAGGAGGGAATAAAATTTGGCACAGCTGACTTCAAGAAACTTTATCTGATATTTCGAAAGGCATTCAGAAAATGATCATTGACCTTTGGAAGTTTTAAACCTTTGACACTTGAAATCAGGTTGTACTGGCCTTAAGAAGCAAACCAAAACTTATGGACAGATATGTAATGCAAGACAAATCACGGGCTTGGAGTAAGACTGATAAAGGAGAAAACATAGGCTTAAAAGCACGCTATGTGGTGTTGATAAAGCAATTGCTGAATTATCAATTTGTCTCCAGCTGTTACTTTAAAATCAAATCTTTTAAGGAAGATGGGGTCAAATTTTAATCCTTCCTCCCCCAAATCTGAGCAGTTCCCATTGAAATCACCTCTCCCCATATCTGGCAGAATTTGGTACTTTCTTTTCAGGTGAAGCTGGGAATCCTACTTCACTGAAGGCAGGGATTCCTATTTAGAAAATAGGAATCTTTAGCTTCCTTTCAACCAGTAATAGTTATAGGTAGTTCTCCCTGATGTACCAATGCACAGCATGAAATCCATTACCTGTGTCAATATTGCTGTTTTTAAGCCTACCAGCATTTCAGTAGCAAAGTTGAAACCATCCTGACTTATGAGATATTTTTATTGAATGTATACTATGCAAAAATATAAACATTTTATTGTAATCCAGGAATATTGTCCTCTCTCTTTTAAATACCACATATATATACACACACATATATATGTATATATAAAGTGAGCATAAATTGAAATACACTGTGGTGGGTTGATCCTTCCTGGACACCAGGTGCCCACCAAACCACTCTATCACTCCCCTCCTCAGCTGGACAGGGGAGAGAAGGCTCGTGGGTCAAGATGAGGACAGGGAGAGATCACTTGCCAATTACCATCACAGGCAAAACAGACTTACTTGGGGAAATTAGTTTAATTTATTACCTATCAAATCAGAGTAGGGTAATGAGAAATAAAACCAAATCTTAAAAACACCTTCCTCCTACCCCTCCCTTCTTCCCAGGCTTAACTTTACTCCCCATTTTATCTCCCTCCTCCCACCAAGTGGCACAGAGGGACAGGGAATGGTTGTTACTGTCAGTTGATGACACGCTGTCTCCTTCCTTCTCAGGGGGAGGACTCCTCATGCTCTTCCCCTGCTCCAGCATGGGGTCCCTCCCACAGAAGACAGTCCTCCACAAACTTCTCCAATGTGGGTCTTTCCCATTGACTACAGCTCTTCATGAACTGCTCCAGCATAGGTCCCTTCCATGCGTTGCAGTCCTTCAGGAGCAGACTGCTCCACTGTGGATCCCCCATGGGGTCACAAGTCTTGCCAGCAAACCTGCTCTAGCATGGGCTCCTTTCTCCACAGGTCCATGGGTCCTGCCAGGAGACTTTTCCAGCACAGGTTTCCCAGGGGGTCACAGCCTCCTTCATGCATCCACCTGATCTGGTGTGGGGTCCTCCACAGGCTGCAGATGGATATCTACTGCACTGTGGACCTCCATGAGCTTGAGGGGGACAGCATGCCTCAGCATGGTCTTCACCATGGGCTGCCGGGAAATCTCTGCTCTGGTGCCTGGAGCACCTCCTCCCCTTTCTTCTTCACTGACCTTAGTGTCTGCAGAGTTGTTTCTCTCACATATTCTCACTCCTCTCTCCCAGCTGCAGTTGCTGTTGTGCAGTTCCCCCCCAACCCCCTTCTTAAATATGTTATCACAGAGGTGCTACCACGGTCACTGATGGGCTCAGCCTTGATGAACAGCGGGTCCATCTTGGAGCCAGCTGGCATTGGTTCTGCTGGACATAGGGGAAGTTTCTAGCGGCTTCTCACAGAAGCCATGCTTGTAGCCCTCTCTGCTGCTACCAAAACCTTGCTGTGCAAACCCAATACATACATGCACATGCACATTTTTTTTTCTATTTTGCGGCTTATCTTTCATCAATGAAATAATTTCAAAACTCTGCTAGTCTTGACTCAAGTTTATCTTCACTTCTTTTGACATCATCTGCTTCATTTTGTTCTTCACCAGTCGTCATTTTGTGTAGGTAGATATTCAATTTAAATGACTGACATCTATGCATATCCTCACTGTAGTGCTTGACTGGCACAGATTGCACCGCACTGATAATATTCACACGTAGAATATTAAGTATGAGGAAACAAAGGAAACAGGAACTACATGAATCAGAGAAAATATACCTGCAAAATGATAGCACCATAAAGTGAGTTAAAAAGGAATCATAACTTCACAACAAATGCAAAACTAACAGGGGCCTTTTTAAAATGGGCATTAAGTGAAAAACAAACACACAAGCCACATGAAGTATTAGCCTTTCTGCAGAGGGAATTCAAGTCCTGCAGAAAGCTAGAGTATTTAGAAAAGAAAAGTCAAAATATAGAAATATGCCAGCATTTCTTGGTAAGATGCAAGACAAACAACTGTTTGTTATGCATGATTTCAACCATGCATACAGATGGTCCTGGAACTGCAGTCAGAAAAATGTTGCCGTGATCACCTGTGAAGCTGTATTTGTCATGAGAATCCTCACATTATTGTTCCAGTATGCAGGTGAGTGTGGACTTAAAGGAGAGAAGAGAAAATAAACCCAATCTTTCCTTTCAGGGGGATACCATCTGTATCTGTCTCTAGTTGGAAACTAGTCCTGCTGTGTCATGCTTCTGAATGGAGGCATTGCTGGATTTCATCATTGCTGCATCTGAGGTGTTACACAAACACTAAATTAAAGAAAGAATAATGGGAAAAAAATCAGTCAAAGAGATTGTGTTGTAGCATGCTCATCACATAAACGACTGAAGAAATGTGAAATGCTTAAAGTGAAATGTACTGAACGTTACAAATGCTTGAGCACTGCCAGCGTGCTCCATAACCAATATCACAAATAATATTGGCATGATTGCTAACACTCCTTTTCCTGGGCCTTAGCTGCTACAAAAATCTTTCTTAGGAAAGCCTTCCTCTTATCAAAAAAAGGGGTTTGGTAATATTCTTCTTCCTGTATCTGAGACTTATACAGCACTTACACTACGGATTTTTCCATTTACAGTATCTGCAGCAAAAGGACAGCTAAATCAACAAACTGATTTTCACAGCTATTGTTCCTTCTTATTTCATTTACTTGGTGGTTTTCACACTTGTAATTTCAAGAACTACAAGACGAAAGAAATTGCAGTTATACAATGAATGTTTGAGCTGGACATCAGTAAAGTGGTAGTATTATGTTCATACATCTTTGACATCTCTCAGTGTTACTGCAATCACAGAGACAAATGCAGGCTTTTCCTGCAGTAATAAGCCAATCATGGCTCTTTGACTTAATAATGAAAACACCATACAATAGGAAAATTGCTAACATTTTCCATAAAAATGAATGGAAATGAGAAAATCTGATGCCATCTATCACTGGCTTTTTAGAATGAATAGCTCTATTCAATGTATTTTTAATGCGGTTCTACTAAACTTAAAACATCCAAGCATTTCTTTATTATTATCTTTACATTGTTTGATGTATATTAGGGATGCAGTGTGTGGTTTGCTGGAAATTCAGCTTCTCTGAAACAAGCCCCTCTGGAGCTCAGCTCACAAGGTTCATTGTAATGGTGTTGATTCATGCCATTCCTCCTGTTAATAATATTGTACATAGCAAGGCTTTGAAACCACTGAATGACATTCCTAGGTGGGAAATCATGCCACTAGTCCAGTGGGGAATTTGTAGTACATCGTGCTCGGGAGCCAAAGCAGTTGCTGAAACCATATAGTAATGTTCAGAACTAGAGCACATTATAGTTTTGTTCAGAGCACAGACACAATGTGGTAGCATTACTGGCTTAAAGGTAGAGCTGGGAAAATGATGGGGTTTCTTACTTTTTTTTTTTTTTTGATTGGTTGGTTTGGTTTTTATTTTTTCTAGGGGTGAACTAGAAATTCTGTTCTTTTTCTTCTGTTTGGTTTCAGTTCAGGTTGAACCACTAAATTAAATTTAATTAAATTCCTTTTTTATTTTTTTTTTGAGAGAGAGGATCTAGCAAAATAAAAAACTGGGCAAAATTACTTGGTGGGAGGAAGGATAAAATTGAACACTTTTGGGGTTTATTTTTGGTAAATACTTCAATTCAGAACAAAATCTAAGCAGCATCATTCACAAATTGGAAGAAGACCATTGAATGCACATTTGTCTCTGGGTCAAACCCTCTAGAAAAGAGTTTGGATGTGCTCCCAAAAGTGCATTTCTATTTTTATCCAAACATCGGAGTCTTGAAAGAATACTAGAAAAAGGAGGGAAAGACTACAAATACATTCCAGATTAATTCCAGATATTGATACCAGGGCTAGAAGTATAAACCAAAACCTATTCTTCTAAGGTCAGTGTTGTGGTTTAACCCCAATAAGCAACGAAGCACCACACAGCTGCTTGCTCACCCTCCGCTGCCGCCGGTGGAATGGGGGAGAGCACCGGGGAAAAAAACAACTAAAACCAATGAGTTGAGATAAAGGCAATTTAATAGGATAGCAGAGAAAGAGAAAATAATAATAACAGTAATGATAAAGAATATACAAAACAAGTGATGCACAATGCAATTGCAATTGCTCACCCGCTGACCGATGCCCAGCCCGGCCCTGAGCAGCGATCGCTGCCCCCCCAGCCAACTCACCCCAGTTTCTATACTGAGCATGATGCCATATGGTATGGAATAGCCCTGTGGCCAGGTTGGGTCAGCTGTCCTGGCTGTGCTCCCTCCCAGCTTCTTGTGCACCTGGCAGAGCATGGGAAGCTGAAAAGTCCTTGACTAGTGTAAGCACTACTGAGCAACAACTAAAACATCAGTGTGTTATCAGCATTATTCTCACACTAAGTCCAAAACACAGCACTATAGCAGCTATGAGGAAGAAAATGAACTCTGAATTAAGCTGAAACCAGGACAGTCAGTGAAATTTATTTAGGGTCAAGGCTCTGGATCAAGAACTTCATTTAACCCTAAAAGCTGCTGTAGACCTTTGAATATTTTACTGAATATTTTACTTTACTTTCACTGTTCCAACTCCACAGCTATTGCTGAGGATTCCTGACTGATAGCAATGCCAGGGAGATCGAACTCACCAGTGTTTGGGTTACTCTTTAAGATATTTAGTGAAGCTTCAGATTTCCCTAGCAAGGTGTGAAACATTTTGACAGAAAAGTTTGTCTTCAGGTTAAGAGAACTGAAACCCTTGTATCTCTCTTCCCCATCTTTCTGCAGATCTTTTTCTCCCTTTCTTTCTCTTCCTCAAAGCTTCCACATTTCTGTGTTTCCTAATCCATGGTTCCCCTTCTTCCTAGCTCTTCCATAGCTTGCTTTCATGTTTGCCATTTCATTACTTCTACATCATTAAATTTTTGCACAGAAGTAAGTGTAAAAACCACCCTCTCAATTTTTTTTCAGCTGTTTCTTAGCTTGCAGGTGTTGGCTACTGCTGAGCAGCCTGAAACCAAGAGAGAGGCAGGGTGTCTCATCCACCTTTGCTTCAGCTGAGGGGAAAAGCCAGCGCAGGTGCGGGAAGGAGCATGGCACAGCCAGGACATGGCCATCCATTGCTGTGATGGTCCTGGGGCAATGCCTGGGAAGAGGGACTTATTTTTCTCAATTCATAGCTAAACTTCAAGTCTCTTTCCCTGGGAATTGGGATATGAGCTCAACACACAAATTACATTAATTTTTATTTTATTTTTTTTTACTGGTTAGGATTAAGACGAAATTTTAAAATATGATCTCACAAAGACCTTGTGAATCAAGCATGATTCGATTAGAAGCATCAAAACTCCATAGTGTGAATGCAGTGTGAATACAGGAAGGCAATCTGGCACAATCAAGACACTATGAGGTGGATTTATCTCCATCAGGAAGGGAACCAGGATAGTAGGTCAGAAGTCTGCTTTCCAGGTAGATCAGCCCAGGTGTGTCAAGAATACACTTAGGCAATTCTGGTATAAAACTCTTCAACACTTTTCTTGTGTTGATACCTGTTAAAGCAATGTATAAATAAACGAAGAGAGTCTGCCTCACTGTCTCAACCCATAGAATTGATGCACTGAACAGACAGCTTTTTAATTTCACATTTACCTGGACAAAAAAAAAGAGAATAGAATGGTGAAAAGGAAGAGCAGCCTTTAATCTTATTTCCTCATTTCTGAGTTGACATCAGGAAAAGAAAGAAACTGAATGATCTCTGGAATCCAACTGCAGAAAGTAGCATCAAGATTGTAAATTTTAGTGACAGACAAGAGGGCATTGAAAAGAAAGAAGCTTAGCTATCAGGATGATAAATACCTTTTAAAACACACCTTTAAAAACATAAGAAAAATAGACAGAGGGAATGGAAAAGAAAAGCTGTGGGTGTGGAAATATTTCTTTTAAAATTCATTTAATAAAAACGTCCCCTGTAGCTTGCTTGTTACACTTAGTTCCACTTTCCATTCTATTTGCAAAACTCAAACTTGGCAGAAGGCTGAGGGGGAGAGAAGCATTTATAAATTAGTGTATGTCTCCAAATGATTAATGTAGCAGTCATGTTCTTTCTCATCAGTTCAAGACCACTTGCACATCTATAGAAATCGGGCATGAGGTGTGCTGAAGCATATTAAAATCACTTCTTCTTCTACTTTTGTATTGAATAATCATTCCTGCTTTTACTTTTGTACCACTTAAATGAGAAAGAAGGCAATTTAGGCACTATCATATATAGCCTGAGGCAAATGTGTCATAGAAGTTTCACACAGAAAGATATTTTAAGATATTTATTTATTTTCTTTTAATACAGCTTAAAGACAGCACTTAGGAAAATGCATTGTTTTCTACATTTTTTACCTGACTACCCTTGACTATTCTGTATCTATCCAAGATAGATAGTACATTATCTGTCCAAGAATCAAGGAGCTGTAGATGGAAAATTCCTGTTAGATCATATGGATTATCTCTCTCTAAGAGCAGGATTATTTCTTACAACATAGATTATAACCTGATTTTGAGAAGTTGCACAAAGGTAGAGTCAACTTTCTTGCCTCTTTCAGTTCATCCTACCAGCCAGGTTCTCAACTCCTCTGCAGTATTTCTCACTAGAGGAACACCATTGACTGCCTAGCAGATTCAATCAGATTCTATTCAATTAGGTTATGTTCTTTTTGACATGTAAACAGCTAGGAATGGTTTATTTTGAAAAAAAAATGAATCTTGTATTACTGCCTCTAGCTCTTTGCTTTCAGCTATGCTGCTAGAGTCCGGCTCTGTCCAAGGTAAAAGACAGTCAGTAAAGGTGGGATTTAATGAACTGAAGTACTTTTGCTTGACCTATGCAATGGATCACTCTGACGACCTCTCCTAATGCCTGGGCAGAGTGACAGCAACCTCACAGAATCACACAACAACTGAGGCTAGAGATCATCCAGTCTGATACTGTGCTCAAACCAGGATCAGCTAGAGCAGGTTGCTTAGGATTGTTTCCAACTTGTGGTTGAATAACTCCAAGGATTAAGATTTCACACCCTCTCTGGGAAACCTGTTCAGCCACTCTGAGAGTGAAAAAAGTTTCTGCTAATCTTTAAATGAAATTTCCTGTGTTTCAGCTTGTGCCCATTGCCTCTTGTCCTGTCACTGGGAACCACTGAAAAGAGCCTGGCTCCATCTTATTTACTCCCTGCCCCCATCAGGCATACATCCCTTGTCACAGGCCTCCAACTCCATTTAGCAGCAAGTCCATGTTTCCCCTCATCTTCCTTTTGCTGCTGACAGACCTGTAGAAGCCCTTCATGTAGCCCTTCATGTCCCTTGCCAGATTCAACTCCAGACTTTTCAGCTCCAGTTTAACCAAAAGTAATTTGCCCGATGGCATAACAAGCTGTGAAGATTCTGGGTAAACATGAAATGACCAGTGTCCTTAAAACTCGATATGCTTCCCAAAGAGAAAATAAAACCAGCAATTGTTTTAACTATCATGTATTCTAGGCAGGAGGCTTTGTTGAGCTTTAATTAAAATTGGGACTTCTGTTCTCATAGTGCTATCAGAAATAGATCTATATAGTGTACTGCCCGAGTTGAGATTCATCAAAGAAGTATGTATAAAATAAGATAGACCAGAAGATATAATGATAGATGAGATGAAAGGAATTAATGGCCTATTGAGGTTTCTTTTTCAGCATTTCTCAAAAAAAAAAAAAAAACAAAAGAAAAATGCTTTCTACAGTGAGGATATTTAAGGATTGTGTTCCTAGTTCCAGAAAAAAACTCTCTTTTAAGTGTAGAGAATGTTAAATAAGAACTAGTTCTTAGCCAAGAATAATATTTCTTTTTTCATTAATTTACTTCTGTTAATAATTCCTTTAAAAGCAGCAATGAGGTATCTTAATTGTCTATAATTTTCTTTTTTGCAATAACTGCTATTTTTAGGAAGGATATTTTGGTGAAGAATATTTGCCTCAGTGCCTTGAGAAAAAAAAAGTAGTTTCAACAAAATAAGAGGATAAATGTATGTGCAGGTAGAAGATGCATTATAGTACATATATACTCTCTTTCTGTACATATATGCGCTAGATATGGCCTCACTGGATCTCCCAGTTCAAAACTAGAATTTCAATTTCAGTTCTTCTTGCAGTTTTATGTAACAGTGATTTTTTTCAATTTTTGTGCATGTTTATATTTTACCTGCTGGAGATGGATAATTAGGATAAGTTTGACAGTAATCACCAAAGCCAAATCAATGATTCATGGCTGATTATACCAGCAGAAATTTTGGCCCTCACAGTGCAAAATCTTTAATCAAATGGAAAGGCCGACCCCCAGTAATTCTTAGTTCTGATTACTTTTGTAGCTGTAGCTGAACACACACAGTGTGACAAAAGGGGATTTCTGGCAAACCCGCATAGACAGTGTTTTTGGATTTCTGTCTTTTGTGTTTCCATAATAATATGGCCGGGTGAGAACAATTTCACATTTATTCTTAGAGTAACTAGTAAGATTAATTGAAACATTTTTTGACACAAAAGATTCAAGCATAAAACTCGCCTCATTAAAATATAGCTATGCTGATGCTAGGTAAAGCAAATGGGTCTGAATAGAATTGCTTGAATACTGCAAAGCGGTGTTTGTGAGCACATCTGTCACTTCAATTTTCATGTTCTATTGTTATTCACTTTTTCTGAACATTTAGATGGGTAGGTTTTTGTATTTGCTTGAATATTTCTGGGATGTCTGATTTTTATTTTTTTTTTTGGTACTCCTACAACACTGCTAACAAGGATGTCCATACATGCAACGGATTATTTATTTTTTGCTATTCATTAGTCTCCTGGATGAGAAATGCCAATCATTGTGGCCGTCGGTAACTGAGACCATATAATATGACTCAGAGATTAATCAGGCATTGCGAACAAGGAATAAACAAAATAAGGAACTATCTGTCTATCCATAGCTTAAATACGTCTGTCCAACCCTGTTTTTCCCACTTTTTCTCCTTTGTTTGGGCTTGTTCCTTTGCCTGCCTGCAGAATCTTTACACACCAAAAAAACATTACTATTACTTTGCAAATATGCCCAAATGGAAGAGAACTTTTTGCAAAAAAATAATATTTACAAGGTAATTTGGCAGTCTTTTTCTTATATATAGGATTTTACTTTTTTATACAAGTCATGCATAAACCATAAGAATTAACTTAGGCGTGGAGACTCATGCACAAGCTAGTAAATGGTTACAGCCTATGGATAGAGAGCATGAAAAATTGAAAAAGAGACAAGAAATTAAACTCTATTATTTCTCTTATTCCTTGGGAGCATGAGTTGTAGCTATGCTAATGGATAGATCAGCAGCATTTAGAGGAGCAAAATGATAATAGATCCACATGGCTGCTATGATAACACTCAGCACACTGAATAATTACAGAGACATTGGTAGCATGTTGAGCTTCCCAGTGAATGTAATTAATATGGTCAGGGCCTCATTTACTCAGTGAAGCACACCAAAGCCTAAATCTGGAACAAGGTCTCCTGTTTCTGCAAGGTTCTACTGAGAAAGTCATGGTGATTGCACAGACACTCCAGAACAGAGAAGCAAAATGAGGGAATAAGAATTACACTACAAAATCAGTGTTTAAGCAAAAGACTTTCAAACCCCTTGTTCCATGAAAATGCAGGACTTAATGCTTATAATCAAGGCTTGTGCTTCCTTTTTCACCTAACAGCCATAATGATTTATCTTAGCAACAGTTTGCAGCTGCCCTAAAGAAGTAGCAGCAGTATGTGAATCATTGCAGTGTTTAAGTTGTGATAAAATAGTGCTCAAAGTAAGTAAGTAAATTTGGTTTTCTTTTTTTTTTTTTTTTTTTTAACGTGATGTCAAGGTATGTTTCTTTCTGTTTGTGTTTTGTGCCAGGATCTGCCCAACAGTCAGGGCCAAATTCAGTCCTGGCAAAGAAATGAGCTCATCTGAGGTCTAAATTTTTCAGCCTATCAGCTTATGGAAAAAGAACTCCATGTCTCTGGATCTGGTTTCTTCCCTAATCTCTGGGGTTTCCCTTTCTTCTCCCAGCCCATCCTGGGTAGCTCCCTGGCGGCACAGCTGGCTGCCTCCTCCTGGCACCCGCTCTCTGCATCCAGCCTCTCCTGCAGTCCCGGAGCAGCTCACCTCTCTCAGGAACCTTCTGCCAAAGGTTGTTCTTTATTAAACAGGCACCAATTACAATTAGATTAAATAGAACAGAGTTTATTTGACACGAGTAATGGAAAATGGAGATAAAATCAAAGTAACTAAATGTAAGAAAAATAAATCATAACCAACATCTAGGCAGCCTAGCTAGTTAGACTAAACCTCATAATTGCAAGGTATTGATTGAGTAGGACTAAAAATCTTATATCTCCTTGATGTTTATGTGGGTATTTTCAATAATCATTTGAGTCTGGCAGCTCAAAAGTCCTTTCAACAGCTCTGAGGTGTTTCTTCTGATGATTATTTCTTCCTGCTTTTTCCCCCTCTTTCAGTACTCCTGGGCCAGTATCTTTATTTTCTTGTCTGCTAATGCTCACTTACAGCATCACAGACTTTGGGCCAAAGCCAATATATCATAACATATTAATATATTAATATATTGATCAATATTTTAGTGTATATGAATATCTATTAATATGTTAATAGATATAACATACTGTTAATATTTTAGTAACATTTATATCAGTATCACAGTTCACACCCAGTTCACAGCAGCACAAAGGTAATCAATGATGCAAGGTGATGTGCCCCCTCCCCAGGGCTCTAGCAGTTGCACATGCTGCTCCCATGTTAGAACCGTGCCAGCACATCTCAGAACAAAGCACAAGGAATACCTCCTGAGGACACCTCAAATTTTCCAACTCTCATCTTATATTCTTGGATAGAGGAACATGTCTTGTGCTACCTTAGTAGTATTGGACATTTTGGAGGTCAATAAACATGGATTCAATTCCTCTTCTGCCAATATTCTGCCTTGTCCCATGGTGATGGTGTCATTGTGAAGCCTGACCTGTGGAGCACACCAGGGTATGTGCAGAACTCCAAAAAAATGATGTAAAAACCTTTCATTCGAGGCAGAGAAGATGATGGCAGCTCATGCTAAATGTTTTTTCTAAGGTATATTTTTAAATACTATCTCCCTATTCTGACTAAACAATAGAAAAAGTTTTGTTCATCAGTTATATGTTTTGGGATTTAGATAATAGACACCAGGCACCATCTCCCCATGAGACAAAATTTGAAATATTGTAGGCAAAATGAATGTATCAAAATGTTGTTTATAATCAACTAATTCAAGGAGAGCAGACCACAATTAAAATTATATTTTTATATGCCACTTATCTTCTATGTGATTACTTCTTGATTATTTGGATCAGTTAATCCTGGTGTACCATTTGGTTGTAATAAGCTTCATAGCATTTTTTCAATTAAGAAAAATAATAACTTCTGGTCCTTAATTTTAAATGTTATCTCTCAACAAATATCTCATCTATCTTACTCAGAACTAATATGTCACACAATTTTAGATTCATAGAAATATCGATTCCGAGTCTGCTACCATTTCCTAGGTGAATGCTTAGTTCAAAGAAATCAGAGTAAATATCAACGCTTAGAGTGAAGTTTCTTTCAAAACCTTCCCCACAGCTTTTTAATTTTTCTTTCTTTCTTTCTTTTTTTCTTTCTTTCTTTCTTTCTTTCTTTCTTTCTTTCTTTCTTTCTTTCTTTTTTTAATATACATCAAAATGATTACTTCTCACAGCAAACTGAGTTTAGCTTAGTTGGATACGTTAGAACTGTATCCCATTTCTTATTCTCATCAAATCCTTTTTTTTAGTTCTTTTTCTGGACCACAATTTTAGCATCATTTGCTGATATTCGGTTGAAGATCAAGCAGATAATCTAATCTGGAATAGATTGGGCAGAATATCAATTAGGTAAAAATAACACATCAGGAGGTTGCTTTTCGAATATCTTAAATTTTATTCCTATATAACACTAGTGTTAAAGTTCGGACTGTGTGTGATGCCAGGTGCCACCAAGGTGCTCTATAACTCCCCTCCTCAGCAGGACAGGTGGGGAGAAAATGAAATAAAAAAACTCTTGTGGGTCAAGATAAAGGCAGTTCAATAAAAAAAAAAAAAAAAAAA
>VZTL01078325.1:0-39121 GCA_013400535.1 Scopus umbretta
AGAGGCGCGCGGGGCGGCAGCCGCCTCCAGCGCCCTCCCAAAACGCGGCTGGTGAAAGGGCATTTGTGGGACTCTGGTCGCGAGCCAGGCTGGTTTGGCCAAGTCCAGCCAAGATCTACACTGGCAGGATCCTACGTGTCTTGAATGCTTGTTTCACACAGACACCACTATTTTTTCCTGTTGATGAAAACTTGGCAGTAAAGACAACAGCATCTTTAAAGCAGTCTAAAGTTCCTATTTATATCACACTAGATTTATTCACTTTTCTTTGTTGTCTTACCTGAACCCCTTCATATGAAATACTTCAACTGATATTTTTTCTGTTTGGGTTTTTTTTTTGTTTGTTTGTTTGTTTTTGGGTTTTTTTTTGTTTTTTTTGTTTTTTTAAGTTGCAGTTGTCAGGAAGAACAACACTCTTCGTACTTGATTTATAGAGGAAACATAGAGGCAGCAAATAGTCATTGGCATGCAGGAACATGCAACATTTGTTTGTGGTCTAAAATTACTGTCTATGTGTTTTCTTTTAAAAGCAGGATAAACATACACACAAATATCTCTACAAATGCATTTGTATATAAAATCCAGAAAATAACTGCTCACAAAGTAAGTTGTCTGTAGACTCAGAGGCCACAGCTCTGCATACAGGCTTTTGTCCCCTGAGTGTTGCATGGCCATGGAAAGCTACAGCGAGTATTTGTAAAAGACTGAATTTGGTTTGACTTGATTCTGCACAGAATCACAAGTTTCGCCCTCAGCAGCTTAACTCTCATCGCCAGTCAACACTTCAGCTGTGCTCAGATGCCCTCAGAGACGCTGCGAGAGGGAAGCCGGGCAGGACACCAGATTCCTTCTGATAGAATGCAGCCAAGGTGCAAACTGCCAGAGCTCCAGTCTCTCCAGCGCTACAGCAGAGTAATAAATCTCATCTGAGTGCAGGGCAATTAGCTCCTTGCTTACACGGCTCACGTAACCCGGAGAAAGCTCTGTACCACCGCTGAGAAAGCTGGCAGCTGAAGATGCCGGTAACTCCCCGGGCACCCTGTGCCCTGGCAGGCAGTGACACCCTGTGCAGCACAGCCCACAGTGACACCATGGCTAAAGCTGGCCTGGGCTCAGGAGCCGGGCGCAGTGGGGCTATGAGCAGGGCAGCCCAGGCTTACGCATTCTTTAACGTATTCAGGTGCATAGAAAAGCCATTACATTTCTCCTGAGTGTACAGATAGCCCTCAATGGTCGGCTGCCCAGGTAGCTTGCAGGTTAGGGGGGCTTCCTTCATCCTCTTCTTCAGGTCTTCCAGCTCCTCCCGTGTGCTGGAGAAATGATTCCTTGTCTGTTAAGAGAAACAAAAAGCAGCACATTTGAACATGAACAAGGAGTGAGCTTCAGGTATCCCTGGTTAAATTTTATGTGCTCTGGCAGAAGTGAACCGGTCCCCAACATAAAAAACGCGGAAGCCGCTCCAGAAATTCACATGAAAACTCCAACTCTGTGAACACTGGGCAATTAAAAAAGCCTTGTCTCTCGTGCAGAGACAAGGTTTAACATACCATGCATGGAAGTGGTGTTGAGTCATGACTGGGAGGACACTAAACTTAGCACATTTTAAGGCTAGGTAGAGCACAAGGGAACACCTGAACTCTTTGCACCATTGTTTAGCTAACAGGCGTATTCTTCTACAAACATGGGTGTTGATTCCTCAAAAGATCCTGCTATGCTGCTTGGCATGAAATCATTTTTAAAGAGTCATGCCAACATGGGATACAAAATCAAGGCATTTTTATGGAACACCACTTAGATCAATTAATGAGCCAGCAGCAAACCCAGCTTGGCTCAAATTTATGGCTGTTGTTCCACAGGAACGAGGGCCAGCCATGAAAGACTGCAGATAAAAGAAACAGGACACAGATATTTTACCCCATGAGTATACTTAGCCAGCAGAGGAGCTTACCAAAGCATGTAGTAAGCCGATACCATTAAGATCAAGATTGGAGGCCTTTTTAGAAGATGTGTACAATTTCCATCTTATGAAATTGGAAGAAACTCTCAGGCTTGTTTATGCACAAGGTTAAATGACACTATTGCAATAACTTCTAGACAGAGAAAAACACGGTAATATCACCTGCAGACTCTCTTGTGCAGGAGAGGAGAAAATACAGGTGAACTGAGAAGGAAATAACTTTTAACTGCACCTCCCACAATGCAAACATGGATAGTCTGTTTTGCATGGAAAAGCCTTGCCACCAGAGGTGTTTAAATACAAATGAGAATAGACATCACATGCAAAAAATGCTTCAGCTGGGCAGGAACTCACATTCTGCAGGCTGAGCTGAAGCTGCTGTTTATAAGGGAGGAAATCTTGCGTGAGCTCTACTGTCAGGTTGTTGTAAGTAAAGAGACTGTGGAGAAAAGCCAGCACCTGCAAAGGAGGCAAAGGACACAGATTAAACTTCACTTCTATATTTCTAATCAGAGGAAAGAGAGACAGGAAGCGGGGTTTCAGAAATTACAAGCACAATTTTTTTTTCTTACAATTTTGGAGTGATGCAAGTCTTAGTATGACTTACCCACCACAATGTCCCTAAAGCCCGGGTCTACCACCCACACATCTGTCTTAATAAAACACACCTGAAATAAAAGACCCTGCTGGGAGAACAAGAGCAGGTCTGCAGATCGATTGTCCACGAGACCTACACGATCCCACACTCAACCGCGTCTGGCGCCAGGGCAGAGCCACCCACCCAGGGCAGGGTCCCTGTACACAGCCACAAGCTGGTACCGCTGCAGCCTGTGCTGTGACAGGTAAGCAGACCAGATAACAACTCTCTCCTTCTGAAGACAGCTAATGCTTATCAAACGCAAGATGTCCGTGTCCACAACATCGTCCAAGGCGATTCGTAACAAGACCTCTAACTACCTACAGAGTCCAGCCTGTTCCTTAGGATCAGCTTACAGGCATGAGAAACAAGTCTGTGGCTTCACTGTCCTCCGGCAAACACCACTAAGCCTGTTAAGCAGCAGCAATCCAAGTGTGCAAGGTTAACTCCTGCTCCATCACAAGACTCTTCAGGACCAAATCCAAGCTGGTAACTCATCCCTTCCTGCAACTGTCAGCAAGTCAACATATCTGAGCATCAAACAAGAAGGCTTGAAAGAAAAGGAAGCTCCTACCGGTTCAACAATACTGAATTTCTTGCTTTCTTGTACTTCCTGGATCTGGTACACATACTCGAGGGAGGACTCAAAGAAATTGTGTCTCTCTTTGTCAACCTGGAGGTCAGCCTGGAAGAAAGAGGGAGAGGTGAAAAAAGAAAATACATCACATCTAGCTTGACAATTATTTGACTAGCATTTGACTGTCAGCCCAGAAATAGTTCTGTCCTCACTTAAGAAAAAGCCTGGCAAAGGTGTCCGGCCCAGGTTTTGAACACTTTGCACAGAACCAGAAGATTGGAGCATTGGCCATTCCTCTCAGGTCTGCGCTTTTCTGGCTCCCTTTCATTTATGGATCCAGATCCTCACCCCACTCTGCAAGGACAAGGCCTTCCTGGAGCGTATTTGATATTTTAGCGTAAGCTCCTTCTCCACCTGCAGCCCTGGACCGGTGAGGACAAGGCCATTGCACGATCCTCTCGCCTGACTCCAGCTGCGAGCCAAACCAGCAATTCCAGAGCTGCAGCACCAGGTAGGACAACGTGGCATGCTGTGTTACCACAGCTTACACAAATTTTGCCTTGCAAAGACGCTTGTAAGTTGATCTGACAACAGGTTTGACAGATTTGATTTGATCCAGCTACTCCAATGTGGGCTGGAACAGCTGGGGCTTTCCCTTCTTGTTGCACCAGGTTTGGCAGCAGCATCAGCTGGAAAGGACACCCCCCCCCTCCTCTGCCTGCTGCTGGCTGCCACTGTGGGCCTGCTGCCACAACCACCCCTGCAAACACCAGGAGCTAGGCAGGAAACTATGCTGGCAAAAATAATAACAACCAGTTATTTTTCAGTCAGATCAGTTCCCCAAGCCAGGTGAAAGCGTGGCTAATCCCCAGCTGTGCCAGTATGACTGGTTATTGCCCTATACCGTAAGGGTGAGAACAAATGATGACAACGCTCAAAGCCACTACTACCATTCAACAAGCTACGGAGAACGACAATCTTGACTTCCCTGGTCTCATCCAGAGAATCTAGACTTCACGCAGAATTATCAACTTCAACTGGTTACTGAAAGGGATGATTTTCCCCCCTTTTTTAAGGTCTAGAGCAGCTGGTGGTGTTGCTTCTGGACGCAGCTCCGAAGAAAAGTCCATACACACCTCCTGTAATTGGGATTCCTTCTTTTTGGAAGACAAATGCAAATGGCGATCCAGCATGGAATAAAACTTCTCGCCATCCTTCTCAAACTTTTTCTTTCTTTCCTGTAGATGCAAGAGTTGAAGCAGAACCAGTTATTGGCATTTTCCAGATAAGATGACACAACAATGCCAAGATCTTTTGTACAATTCAGTATTCCCATGAAAAAATTCTGGTTGACCCAACCAGAACAGGAGGCCACTTTCCATTTGCTCTGCTTTCACAGTCTGTTGCCTACACTGGATTTACTTACGCCTCAAGAACAACCTCTGGCAAAACTTTGTGGCACAGGCACTTGAAGTATTTTGTCATGTTAGCATTGTGGCAAAAGCCCCACTGCCGAGGTATTGTTCCCCTCTCAATCTCTTCAATGTCAAGTAAACTTGAGACATACTAATACATGAAAAACCTATTTACCATTTGCTAGTGTGCTCTTCACGTAGTTCAGAAACAACTGGGCAAATACTTTAACGTCAAAGACATGTTTGAGATACAAAAAGATTTATAAGGAGTTTGGCAATTTTCTCTTTTGAAGCTTTTATCATGTGTTTCTGAAAAGTATCAGAACAAAAGCAGAAGACAAGAAGGGCGATACGTGGGAGGGAAGTCATCATCTCCTTATTAGCAGTGGTGGAAAGAGAGATTACAAACCTTGCAGTCAAAGCTGACACAAGTTTTACTGTGTCATTCATTTACCCTGAATACAGCCCAGGGGAATGCTGCCTCAAACATAGCTGTTTTACAATACACGATGTGAAGACTTCACCTCTTGGAGGTCCCATGCAGGTGGTCTGGTTCTTACTGACCTATTGTACCTCTCAAACATGCCTACCACAGGCACGCAAACATGAAGTGTGGACCGATTTGTTAAGAAAGACTTTGTGAAGGAATCACTGTAACGAAGAGTTACTTGCACTGACAAACCTGAAAGGGTCACTATCTAGAATGAGAGCAAAAAGACAGAAGCTGAGCTGAGGGCCTGGCTGCTTGCTTACGCCTTACAATGACTGTGAAACCAGAGAGGACTGTGGCAACCAAGAAACAACCATGAGTAGAAGCCAGGTTGACAAATACCCACATCAGGTGGTAACTGAGCCATCAGTCATTGCTGAGAGGCAGTTAAATTGCTAAAATAAGGAAATTCCAGCCAGGCAGCAGCCTCAATGCCAGGTCCAAGTAGCTGAGGACTAGTGTATACATACTACAGGGTACTTATATGATCCCCAAATTCTCTGTCAAGCTTTTGAAAGCTCAAGAAATTGGAAGGCAGGGTTATCCCAACCTCCTGTGGAATTACTGGTATCTTCCAAGAGTTATCTCCTAAAAGTTCTGAAATGCTGTTCTCTTGCCGCCATTCAGATATTCATGAATAAGCAAACACACACCAATGCCACCACAAAACAGAGCAGATGGACTCTTGATATTGCTTATTTTCCTCATGAATTCAGCAGTGAGCACGAAGTTTGAAGCTGCGTTTCTAAATAAAGTCCTTTCTCTTTCTTCAGTTAGCTCTCATGCCATGAAGTTTTCCTTCCCCATTCCACTTGCACGGACTGTTCAGTCTGCCTAATGGGATGTCCTACACAGCAGAATGCCTGGGGGCTCCCAAACCTGGTACTTTGGCTCAGCATGGTTAGCCCCCGCCTAACCATCTGCTTTCTTCTCAGCCCCTTGCTCATAGCGGCTACTGCCATATTGCCTCTGGAAGAAGAAAGGTTATTTTGTGGTGGGCACGCACAGGGAGACACACGTAGGTTGTTTACTGGAGCACAGGAAGCTCACACAGCTCCCCACGTTACTCATCGTGGGTAGCATCTGTCAGAGAGGGGCAAAGGCACTCAGGTTCAACAGCTAGGTCAGATCTCCTGGCAATAGCCGTCTCGGCCTTTGCTGGAGGAGCAGCTTGCCATCAGCACCCAGGCTCATGTTGGCGGACACCGGTTCCTTAGAGGCACCTCAGACAAAGGGCAAACAAGCGTTACGGCCAGCTGCCTTCCTATGAAAAGGATTTCTCACTCCACAAGAGAGTCCTGTTTCTCTAATCCTCGCACACTGCTATTGTGAAAGCACAATTACTATGGAGAAATGCAGAGGCACCAACTCGAATATCCCTGCTTATATTTAACTGTCTGCAGTAGGGCAGGCTTAGACCAGCAAACCTTTTTGACCCAGTAATTACACCTCCTGCCCTACAGAGACCCTGTAATTACAAGACCCCCGAAGGGAAGTATATCTTCTGGTATCATCCTCTGCAATATCAAGGCTACTGAACTCCGCGTAAGCAAATTCGTGCTTCAGAATAAAGAGAGATCCATATCAAATCCAGAGGAGCATAGAGTCCTCGGAAGGTGAAAGCTAATTTAAGCAGCACTACAGCTGCAGAACCAGTGCCAGGAAGGACTGCCAAAACAAAACACCACCCTTGTGACTAACAGCCCCGATAAGTGAATCCAAACCCAGAGAAGCAAAAGCGTTTGCGAAGCAGCAATTACCACGTCTGTAAGGCCACACTTCTGGATTGTCTGTGCCATTAGATGCCATGTCTAACGCAGCCAGGAGCCTAGGCTTGTTTTCATTTCTGTAATGAGGAGTCACCAAACCCCAAGGCCACAGAAGTGCGGTGAAACGCAGCTGCACCGAGAGCGCTGGGGGCTGAGCAGCGCTGTGGGTCTGCAGCTCACACCTCTCCTGCTGCCAGCTTCTTGCACCTCAGAGAGGATGGCTATGCTGGCAGCAGTTCCCAAAATCCCCTGGTGATGGAAAGCTAGCTCTGAACCCAACCAACAAGAGCCCAGCTATCCCCACGGAGGTGGCAGACAGAGGCCGCCTCTCAACACAGCAAGGGACAGTGCCAGCCCCGCTCCTCAAGGGACCCGCAGGTGGGCGAGCGGCTGAAGGCGCAGCAGGAGAGGGGCTGAGGCACGCTCCCGCGCTTCAGGTGCCGCTCCAGACGACCTGTCCTGCCTCCTGCTGCTGGCAAGCAGCACACGTAGGGTGACTGAGCCGTCCCCACCCTGGCGGAGCGGCCACAAGGGACGGCAGCCACACTCCAGCCCAGAGCAGGCACCAAGCCCTCCCGCCCTCCGCCACCCGCTCTCCGGCTGGGCGGCTGCTCACCTGCCCCGCGAGCCGCGGGAAAGCGCAGGGCGAGGGAGCAGCTGCCCGCTGGAGCCTGGTGCTGTCGTGGCCGGGCACGGCAGAGCCCGCCGGCAAGGGAGTAGCGCCGGGCAGGGCAGGGGGACACGCCTCTGGATGCAGCAGCCTGGGAGCGCGCGGCTCGCGGCGAGGCGAGCACCTCGTCCCCAGGAGAGGTGACGTTGCTGCGGGTGGCCGTCGTGTCTGCGCAGATGGCCACAGGACCACGAACCCATGGGGGAGACCACGAGCTGTGGGCGGCCGCGGTGCCCGTGCAGATGGCTACAGGAACACAAACCTGCAGCTGCGGGGAGACCACAAACCAGGACCCACGCAGCAGCTCTGCGAGCCACCAGCTCGCACGGACAGCGCTCTGCGGGAAGGCACGGCCCGCCCAGCGGCAGAGGGTCATCCCTACAGCGGAAACCATAGGTGAAAAGAAAGAAAAAGCCTAGGGGAGCAATGGAAGAGCTTTGTCTACAGCAGGAGCTCGGAGGCCAGACAGCAACTCCTTCAGGGAGTGCCGCCTTCTCTACAGGCAGACAGGGGCATGTGGCTGCACCGCGGGAGCGGAGCACCAAACTCTCCCTGGGGATCAAGAACGATGGCCGAGATGGACACCAGTGTGTGGAGCACGGCCCTCTCCTGCAGAACTGCTGCCGTGCGGAAAGGAGTGTAGCGCAGAACGGCATTTTTGGCCACTAAACGGGGGCTTGCCAATCATTTCCCACTCTGTCCAATTAACATATAATCAAAAAGCAAAAGGATGAACTACAATCCCTCCTTGACTGTCAAGCCAAGGCTTCTAGCAGCTTGTTGGCTGCCGAACAGAGCAAGCCAAGACAAAAATATAACACAAAAAAACCACCCAGACTGAAGCACAATCTGGAAACATGAGCACAAATTAGTTCCTCATGAATATTCAGAGGACAGCATTACCTTCCTATTAGGATTTGCCAAGTCCAAGAAGCCACCCAACTTTAATTTATTCGCTCACCAAGAGAAACTGAGCCGATTTCACCTGAATGGGGGCAGTCGCACAGCAGTGAAGGAGGGTGCTCTTCAAAAACTTTACTCTCTAAGCTTCAGCAGATGCTGCTTTAACCAGAAATGAGCCGGAGTCCTTGGAAAAGCACAGGCTGCCCAGTCCAGTGGTCAATCCACCAGCAGCTTCAGCTAGCTGTGCGTGTGCAGGGTCCTGCCCTGCACACCGGCTGCTGCCGCCGGGAGCTTGGCAAAGCCGGAGCCCCGCAGCAGCCACTCAGTTCCAGCTTGAGTGAGAGATGGAGCAGCCGAGGACTAGAGGGGAAAGGGGCAAACGGACTTGCCAAAACTCGCCCTTAACCATCAGTTGCTCATTAGGATCCTCTGAAATTCCCATCCTAGAAGAGGCAGAGTGAGCTGCGAGCAAGGAGCCCAGCGCACACGGCTACTTCTCTTCTTCTTAAAAACAAAAAAAACCGAAATTAAATGAAACACACTTTGCCAGCTGGGAGCCTCCACCTCCGAACACACCTGCAGGGGTTTGGGTGGAGGATCAGCACCCAGCAGACAGGCACCGTCCGTGTGCCAGGCCCCTGCGGCAGCACCTCGAGCTCAGCCCCGGCCCCGCCGCGGTCTGTCCTGCGAGAGGCTGAGGACAGGCTTTCCTCGGGCTGCTGCAGAGCTGTATCTGCTGCAAAACACAGCATCACCCTGCCACACAGCTCTGTGGGTCAAGAGGAATGTGCGCTAAGTAACACCGTGCTCGTTTGGGACTTCAGGCCATAACCAGTCCTACCATCCTGCTCTGCATTCCCATTTGCAGTGAGCACATCTCGCTAATTACCCCTTTTTCCCCTGCTAATCAAGAACTCCACCACCCCACAGGCTGCTCTGCTCATTTTCAAACCTCAAGGTCAGGCACAGCTTCACCAGGCACGCCTGAGACTCAAAGAGCTTCTGCCGAACAGACAGGGCACGTGGCCCAAAATCCACTGAGTTCATAGCCTGCGTGGACCGAGCATGCAGTCTAGCCTCCATGACCACGACCTAACGTGAAATGAAAAAACAGACCTCCCCACATGCTCCCCCCTTTAAGTGATACCTGCGCCTCCCCGATACCACCGGTGCCCTTCCCAGAGCTCGCAGCAGTCTCGATTATGTTGGTTGCTTTACACACTCCCCGAATCAGTGCTGCGCCCCTAGCCGTGAACTCTCCCTGGTTCTTTAGCTTTTGAAGAGAGTAAGGTTCCACGGCCGGGGCTGAGAAATGGGTCAGCTCAGGGGATCCCGGATCCTCCACTTTTACTCTCGATGTCTAGGTGTACAAACATTTACCAACAAGCCACGGGAAAAGCGACGATCCCACGGGTCTGGGGCTAGCAGGTGAAGGTGGCTGGAGGGGGGCAGCTGCAGCGGGTCCTGGTGACACCCCAGGGGCTCCCCTGTGCGGGAGCACACCATCTGACCAAGGAGACTCCATTCATCCCTGGGAAAACGGGTTAATGCAGACTCAGATGTCTTAGTCAGACTGACTGGCTGCTCTCCAGCCAGAGTCATCACAAAGACCCAATTCAAAGGCTCTTCCTATCTGGCTTCAGCATCTTGCAAAGAGAACAGAAAACATCTCACAGAAGGCGACTCTGCCAAAATATGGGAAATGAAAGCAGAGGGCACAAATTCTCTGTGTCATGTCTCTGGTCTGCTCCACGGCCCGGCCCTGGCCTCTCTCCCTCTGGTGTAAATCAGGAAGGATCTACTCGGGTGATGCCAGTCAGGGGAAGCACAGCAGAAATGGAGAGGGAGCCCTCGCTGACAGAGCACCATTGTGAGGATCCTCATTTGTATTTCACGCCTTCTGCTGAGGGATGCGAATGACCCGGAGGAGCTCTGCGGGCTGGCAAGTGAAGGAAGGCTTTGTGCCCAAGGCGATACCCAGAGGATGCAGCCCAGCGGGACCCGGGCCAGCGGTGTAGCGCGGGCTCCTGCTGGGAAAGCATCGGAAGTGAGGGCAAGGGTCTGGAGCGGGCTGGGGCTCGCTCCGAAACTCGCACCCACTCAAGGCTGCAGGGCGGCAGCAGAGAAAGCGTTACCTCCCCACGCATCCCTTGTCGGCGCGGGCGCACCTGCAGACGCGGCAGGGTGCAAAGCGCTCCCCTGCAAGCTCCTGCGTGCGAGCACTTCTGCTGAGCCGCGGCAGAGCTCTTTCTCACCGAGGTGCCCCCAACACCCTTGCAGTTCGTGTTCCTCATAAGAAACACAAAACAAAGCCAAACCACAGAGACCTCCAAGCCACCTGCAATGAATCCTTACCCTCTGCCATCGCTCTTAGCTGCTTCTGAACAGCATCCTGCTACGGTCACTGCCCAACGCCTCCACCCGGAGTACCCTGCCCCATCAGCAGGGACCGAGGAAGGGCCATAAGCTGCCAGGTGAATCTGTGTCAGCGCTTGGGGCCCCCCTGCTGCTGGTACTAGGGCACCAACTGTGCCGAGACACGTGCCTGCCAGCCGGGCACCGGCCAGCTCCGGAGCAGGAAGCAGGGTATGCGAGCTGCGGGCAGGAGGCAGCACAGCTTGGAGCAGAGAGCGCGCCGGGTTGTAGACAAAGCAATCCTTACACACCTTAAGGGCTACCTGAGAAGAAAACAGCCTGAAGGACACTTTAATACTGTCGTCTTAACATTTGCAGCCCGTTGCCCTCTTGACTGAGGTGTTCCATAAACACAGAGGGGAAAATAAGCTTGACCTTGTCCCCATGACTCTTTTCTAAATATGTGCTGGCCCTACTGTTAATGCAGACAGATCAATCGGGAGGGAGCTTTCTCTCGGTCCACATGCTTGTAACACAAAGGCCTGCTGCAAAACCTGCGGCGAGGCGGCTTTCTCCCTGCGCCCGGCGGGGAAGCGCAGGCAGCTTCACCAGCACGAGACCAATGGCCGCGGCCGCCTCCTTCGCCACGCTCGCGTTGCTGCAGCCTCTCAGAGAGGCGTTCTACACACACAGTTATACAGGGGGATTCTGAAGGGCAGGATGGTGATCAAGTATCACTTCTCAAATCCTGTATTTATTAAACGTCAAAGACTCCAGATGGGCTGGGCTGAATCCAAGCCCTAAGCGTTCTCCAAAACATCTCCATTTCTGAGCTGGTTCAGAGCCAGCCCCATTTCAAGCTGCCGCTGAGTAATGTGGAACCTGGACTTCTTGATAGCAGACAAGGGAAAAATAATCTTTTCTGCTCAACATGTGCAGAATTTGCTTTTTATAGTTTATTTCTTTAAAAGTTTGGTCCATCTGAAAGACTCATCAGATGCTTTATTTAAATATTTCATAACAAAAGCCCTATGGCTATAATCAAGTTTGGACTGTCGGCCTCTGCTGCTCTTTGTCCCTCCTGCTCTAACACATGCTTATCAATGGAAAGTATTTTGTTCTCAGTAGCACTGAATGAACAAAGGGGAGAAGAGAGAAAGAAGCAAGGAGTATCTCCTGATCACCGGTCAAAACAAGCACTCCTCACTCCGGACAGAGACAGTGCTGGAATCAGGCCAGAAGAGAACCCAAAGAATTCAGGAAAAGGTTTTGGAGCCTCTTATGATTGAAAAATCAGACTAAAAGTCATAGCATGGACTGTCTCATGCCAGCAGCTGAAAGCCAGCATTAGATGGGGAAGTTTCAGAAAGCATGAAGTCGAAACATAGTACAATGGTTGTCTACTTTTTAAAAACAACACCAAAAAAAAACAAAACAGGAGAAAAAACTGAATTCAAACGTAGTAATAGAAAACAAATCTGTTTAAATTTAAAACAAACAATCAAGCCTTACCTTGGTGAACCCTATTTGCTCCTTCCGAAAGTTTTCCAAAGGTTTGATCAGCAAATCACTAGCATTTTGTACCTACAAGACAAAGAAACAAACAGTTTAATTACAGAACATCTTTTCTCCTAAACAGAGGCTGAACAGGGCTATGAGCCAAGAACTCTTAGATTTTAATGTGTCTGACTTGCAAACTTGTTCTCTGTCTGTAGGTGAAGTCATGGAACCCATCCGTATCCATGTTTCCCCATCTGTAATACACAGAAAACCCCAATCGTGGCACACGAGGCTTCAGGGACATTCTGTGAATGACAGACGGGTCTCCCCCAGCCTGCCACCAGTCCTGTGCCACAGGCCGTGCTCAGGCAGGACAATCCCACCAGTGACAGCACCTGCCGCCCATTCCGTTTTAAGATAACCACTGTCCCTATCGGACATGGGAAGGGCTGAGAGAACTGATGTTCAAAGGATGCTGGCTGCTGGGTGAGCCCTCACTAGGAGCAGCCCCAGGAGGCAAGGCTGTTTGTTTCTCTCTCCAAGAAGCACAAAACAGAACAAATATATTCTCAAAGCACACTGGAGACTGCTACTTACTTGTCAGCTCAGCTGAGTCCCAGCCTGCAGCGAGCTGCCCTGCCTGCTCTAACGGGAGGGAAGGGAGCAGGGAAGATGTGCTGCTGCAGCCGCTTCCCTTCTGCAGCTGCTGACGGCTCCTCTGCTCCGGACACCCTGGCCACGCTCCCTCCTGCCACCCAGGAACACCACTGCACTAGCCCTGCCTTCCACGACAGCATCTCCCTTGTCTTCATTGCAAAGCTGGGATGGGTGAGTAAGATCCCAGAGGCAGGGACGCGTCAAGTTGCTAGCATCTCCCAGTGAACACAGCAGATGCTCATGTTGGTGAGTGCACTGCCAGAAAGCAGCTGCCGCAGTCCTGAAATGAGCTGTTTTCCAACGCTAAACAACCCATAAGAGATCAGCAAGGCTGTGACGGGCAGGAGCTGCTGCTCAGAGAAGGCGTGTGATGAAGGCCCCAGGCTCACGCGAGCACAAGGCAGAGCTGGGGCTGGCTCCCTGCCGTGGCTTTCTCATGGTCTGGCATTTCTCACCGCAGACAGCACTGGACTTGATGGATTTAACAACACGGCTCTCAAATAAATGATGGACTTTCCTTCTCCTGAGATCCAGCCAGAAGAGGAATGACAGCAGGTTATCTGTCACAGCGAGAGAATAACAGGAACAATAACAGCTAGGGAAAAAGGGAAGCCTGCCTGTGCCTCTTCCAGTCCTGTCACATGTCTGAAAAGACGCTTTTCCTGGGACATGCTCTGCACTCCCTCTCCACGAATCCACTCACCCCAGTTTGCATCACTGGCTCCAGCTCCACCTGGCACTGGGACATGACCTGCCATCTCTTCTCATCCCCACCTCCACTGCGACAGGCTGTCTCCCAAGCTCCAGAGAAGGGAGGAGAAGGGGATACCACTACACTACCACAGCCCTTTCAGGTAGTATAAAGCTGATCAACACAGTTAGTGTGTGAAACCTTCTGAACGAGCTACTGTAAAGTGGAGGGCAAAAAAAAAAGATATAGAAAAGTTGGACAGCACCCCTAAAAGTATCCACGATCCCTGAAATGATCCCTTCCACCCACTTACCCACTGCCAAAGGAGACACGGTGCCTGGGATGTAGTTAATAAAGAACTGTCTTACTGCCTTCCTCCAGCCCCTTACTGGTTTCCTTCCATTCCCTGCCTGCCTGCGGACCCACCGAGCATCCGCAGGTGTCCCGCCGGTGCAGCCACCCCTGCGGCGCTGGCCCAGCCGGCAGCCTGGCACGAGCTCTCACTGCTGCACGAGGCAGAGGAAAGCAGAGCCAAGCAGCACATTCCTGGCATGCTGTAAAAGCTCTCTGCCGAGCCTAACCTTCGTGTTTTTCCTGGAATTAGGAGTGAAATGGGAAGCCAACACTGGCTCCGGAGGAGCTCTGGGGAGGCAGAGGGCACAACACAGCGGGAGACCGAAGACAGCGCATCGCCCTGCGGGAGCTGCGCCGGCAAGGGCAGAGGCACAGGGGGACCCGCACGCTTGCACCCAGCAAAAAGGAAGCTAAAAATACACCTTGCTTCTTATTCTTTAACACTTCGTTATGCCACAAAAGCAGCTTGTTACCAGCTCAGGCACACCTGGCTCTGCAGAGCAAACCTGCTGCAGGTGGCAGGGTCCTGGGGCTCCATGACTGCCTGGCATGCAGGAAAGGTTCCGGACACTGCATGGGACAACCTCTGCCCCTCCCTGCCCAGCACCTCCCCTTTGCTGCTCAGGGCCTACAGCGATGGCACTGTGGACCAGATGTGGTACAAAGCACAGCGTTCCCGGTGCTCCCAGCTTCCCGCTGATGGGAAGCTTCACACCAAGGTACGTGGTGCCGTTTGCCATGATTTAGCATTTAAACACTACAACAAGGCAGTAATTACCAGAGCACGGTTCAGATCATCTTACCATCATGGACCTCTCCAGCTCTACCTCATGGAGCAGCTCTGCGAACTCCTTAAAGGACTCGGCTGTAAAGAAAAGAAGAGGCTGGTCAGTGGAGCTGGGATGTGGCACCGGAGCGTGGGACACACACCAGCGTACCTGAATCTGGCTGCACCCCCAGCATTGCCGTCTAAAGGCTTGCCAAAAAACAAGAAGAGGTGGCCCCTTTTGACAGAAACTGGGTGAGGCAAGGCCGTCGGTAAAGGCTGGCCACGAGGGGTATTTATTTACCCTGCCCAGAGCATTGTGGGAGATAACGCCCTGGGAAGGGAAGACGATGTTAATTAGCTTTCATTAGGAATTGCACCGCAAAGCCAGTAAGGCAGGCGGCAGGGAAGGGGCAGCTGCCGGCACCAGGGACCACGGCGGGATGGGCTCTGCCAAAGCGGGGGGCTGCGGGCAGGATAGGGCTGCCTGTCCTGCCTGGACGGCTGCCGGCAGCGCTGGAACGGGCCCCGCACCTCCGCCCGAGCTGGGAAGAGCCGCAGGTGCTTTCTAGGACCAAGACAAGTCTGTAAAACGAAAACAGCCTGGAACGACAAAGATGACGTTCAGCATCAAGCACAAAGTCCGTGAACCTACAAAGGAAAAGCAGGAGGTGTAGAAACGATTGACACCACTCCCCAAAATGTTAAACAAAAAGCATTGATCAGCACTTTTCTTGGAGTCCAACAACAACAAAAATAATATGAAACCTTTCCTTTAACAAACTGAAACAACAAGGTTTGTTTAGCCTTGGGGAAAAAAAGAGACTAGGTAGGGGGAGTTGACTCTCCCCACACCAGCAAGGTTATCATCACCAAGAAGGAACACTCAGCCCTTCTCTCTGCCCGCTGAAGGAGAACACGGAAAGGGGCTGACTTTGTAGCAGGGGAGAAAACCTCTCTCACCAGAAGAGCACTAATGGCACCGAAACAAGGAGCACTGCCAAAGTCTCAGTTCTCCGGGAGGCTGTAAGACAAGGCTGGGCAAACATCTGCCTACGCATATAGCGTGGCTGTGCGCTGAATGCCTATGGGGAATAATCTGATTGCCCCAGCATACCTGGGAACTCCCTGGGAGTTAGCTGGGAAAGGTTCCCACAGTGCCACTCATCACCTCCCAGCTGCGGGAGCAGCACCCTGCCCGGAGCAGCGCTGGGGACAGGTCCTGCGGGCCTGGCACCCACGCTTTCATTGCCGTGTGGAAAGAAGAGAACGGGTTTGCAAAACCTACAGCAGTTCTTGTGCTTGCAGTTCAGACCCTGCGCTCACTGCAAAGCACGCAGAGGCACTTGACCACTGCTGAGCTATTTAACGACTGAGAATCAATCATGGAACCTCACAAGTGCCTGGCTGACACCAGAGCTCTTGAGCAGGGCGGCATCCAGAGCTCCGGCATGCCTGGCTTGGCAGGGGTAATACACAAGGGAACAAATCAAGCATATAGCGAGGCATGTACAGCAATAGCTCATCCCGCAGATAAGGGGAGAGGACGCATTTGTGCTCTATCTGCAAGCTGAGGGCCCTCTCCCCACATCCACAGGTGGTACCTTAGGAGAACTATGTGTCTTTCTGCTAAAAAACAGCTGTAACACTGCTGCACAGCCAGCAAGTACGAGCTTCCAGCGTTAGAGGATTCACTCTGCAGTTGCTGAGACAGACACAAAAGGGGAAAAACCACAGCCTCGTGACACAGCCCCTCAGCCCGCATCATCAAAACATAACCTTCTTGATGAGTGAGTAACTTCTGAGTTCTCTTCCAGAGTGAGGGCTTCAGAGCCCAGCACATGCAATGTCCTAATAGTTTATTACACTCGACCACAGGGTCTACAAGCAGACTTTCACTGTGGTTTTCTGTGGTTTTTCAGGACAATGTGAAACCTGAAGTGCACACAGACAACGGGAGCTCAAGCCAGGAAAGGAGAGAAAGAGAATTCAGCTCTGAATTTACAGGGAAAAATGTCAGCACCTAAAATCTTTGCTAAATGCCTTTTTTTTCTTGCTCTACAGGAAGAGTCCAGGCACGCACTTCCTGGCTGCAGTCGCAGAGCAACCCACTGAATTGCACCACAAACACCCGGCTCAGCCTACACCCTGCTGCCAGACCAGCGGTGTCCAGGAGCAGCGAGGTGGACCCGTGCTACTGGCCTGGATCAGCGCTTGCAAACCCTTGCAGAGCAGAGCAGGGAGGCTGCCTGCAACCGCTGCCTGCCAAGCCACACCTGGGAACTGCCTGGGGGCGACTCCGCTGGCCTCTGCCAGAAGCACGCCAGGAACATCAGCTGCTTAAAACCAGAGGATTTCAGGTTCCTGAGCCTGGGAGGGAGGAACACGCCATCTGATTTCATTGCTCCACTCATCCCTGAAGGAGCTGCTGATTCGGGTCCCATGCGGGTGACTGTGCAACGGGTGCGTCTGCAACAATTAACGTCCCCGAGGCAAAGCACTGCTCACGACAGACACCGTCTACCCAGCGTCTGTGCCCTGACTCACACTTGCAGCGTTCAAAGCCTCCCCCCGACACGCAGGGGTGTCAGCCTGCTCTCTGCCTACATAAAAAAGAAAGAAGTGCGCCATTAGCTATATTTACAAATCAAACACGTTCCCTGAAGTACGACAAGAAGTGCTTGTGAATGCTTTGCCTCATTCCCATATCCTGCACATCAAATGAGCTCTTACGCTCCCACGCAGATCTCTGGCACCCTTGCAGGAGATGGAAGCTGCTACGGAGATGTCAACGCCCTGCTGCTGTTTCAGGAATAAGCAAGCCTTGCAAAGCGGCTCAGCCCCAGCAGGCACTGCGGGGTTTGGTGCAGGAGGAGGAACACAGCACCAGCTTTTTCATACGGGGAAACCAGGGACCTCTTCTTGAAAAAGCAAAACAAATATGCCCAACAAAAACAGAAGTAGGGAAACGCGCTCCTTTCACCATGGAGCGTTGTACATTTCCGCTGATCTTTTTGTTCTCCTCCGCCCACGATCCCCCCATTCAACCTCTGCCATTTCCAGCAGTCTTCCTCGCCCACCAAGCGCCGCGGCCCCGCCGCACCGGCTCACCACAGCCGCACCGGCTCACCACAGCCCCGCCGCACCGGCTCACCACAGCCGCACCGCACCGGCTCACCGCTGGCAGCTCCGCTCCCCTCCTGCAACCAGCGCCGGGAGGCAAGCGGAGAGGCAGTGCAAGGGCGCAGGGCGCCAGAGCTTCGTCCCTTCCAGCCGAGAGGAGGGACGCTCCTTTCCTTGGGCGGCTGTTTGCTTCAGATCCCCCTGCTCCCAGGAGGGGCGTTTATAAGGCCACATTTTACCCTCCCTTATTCAGATGTGTTTGGAAATTCAGCACCTCTACTGCCATTAGATTTGGAGGCTGACTGTTTTCCAGTGGGTTTCACCGAGAGACTTTCCATAAAGGAAATCAGATTTTGAAGGGCAAGCTGCAATCTCCTTGAAATGGCTTTAAATAAAACCAAAAGAACAGGCTTTACTTCCTTCCCCTTTCAGCGATGGCCAAGAGACCTGACATCAGCAATGTCACACTTGCAGCCGCTCAGTCACCCTTCAACAACAGCCTGACCAAAGCTTTTTTTTTTTCTTTTTTGTGCTTTTTTTCCCCCCTGTGTTCAGCCCCAGGAGCGGCCCAGCTAATGCCCCGTGCCCGCCGCCACGGGCAGCCCCATCCCCTGGGCCCAGGCAGGTCCCCCAGGGCTTTGCCCCAGGGGCCAGGGTCAGCCCCTCGGGGGCTGGAGGACCTCCTGCCGTCCCTCCCACCCGCGGCCACCCCTGCCGCCATCACAGCACCCACCCCCCTGCACCGGCGATTCAACAGCGCTAGCTAAGCCGAGAGCAGGATTAATTGGAAAAGCAGTAGGCTTAGGGCATTGAGGCCATTTGTTTTAGCTCCCTGGGTACAGCTGGCAGCTGTGTAACCTGCACAGTTGCACCGGGCTGGCAGGGATGTAAAATGGCTTCAGGATGGCTAATCCCAAAACAGATGTGCCGGGGCTAGTACGGCATACATGCCACAGGCTTCCCTTCCACAAAGGCAGAGACTGGCAATAATGTGCCATACAATCACACATCCAGCAATTAATTTTTCCTGGCAGTTTGCAGCCTGGTCCCTTTTTCAGGGCAGTGCAGGGCAGCTTTGTTTGTGTAAGGCATTCTCTGCCGAGCAAAGGCAGCTTTAGCAGCAGTACCCACCTGGATCAGGAGATACACGAATGCTCTGGGTCACGCGTGCTCCCAGTCTACCTGCGGCACTGGGAAGTGGGACTTGCTGGGAGGCCAGCGCCATGCCACCACCCTCCCCAGCACCTGGCAGCACGGAGCGGGGCCGGAGCCACGGAAAACCTCTGCAAATTATCTGCTGCATTGGGAATGTGAAGCTCTGCCCATGAAAGTTCTACTCTGTAAAATACGCTACGGAACAGCTGATTGGCACGTGAGGAACCTGGCTCCTGATGCTGTTTAACAAGCATCAGCACAGGCAGATTCCTAGAGAAGGAGAGACTATCTTGGTGACTGAAAACTTGCATCAAAAAGAAGACAACTTACCAATATTAATCTCATCATCCGTTAGTGTGTCACCAATAAAGTCGAACTGAAAGGACTGCAAAGTCTGGGAGAATTTCTGTACTGCCGATGAGTAACCTGGAAAAGGACAGAGCAATAAGGCTGTGTATTTTTGCAATTGTTATACAGAAGTGGCAAATCTTAGAAATTGAGCCTGAATGGAACAAAACTATAGCGAGGTGGTTAGAAAAATCCATAGTCATCACACATTTAAAGCACGTTAGAAAATGTTGCAACGTTAAGAACCATCAGAGGCTGCAGAGAGCATTTGTTTTGTTTTGTTTTCTTTTTCTTTCTCAGCGTTGTTGAAAATGCTTCTGCAATACTAATGGATGCACCAAATCGTACAAGCAGCCAATCCATAGCCTCGTGTCCTGCTATTTACAGGAAAAGACACAGACACGTTTTCCCTGCAGGAAAACACGCAGCTTCAGATGCAGCATTCACCGCCGCCGCAGGAATGTTGTCAGAGAAGTAGGTATCGCCGGTGCCGTGCACGCATCAGCGCAGCTCCTCAGAGCACGGAGGCGGTCAGACAGGCTTCTTCTCACTGTTCAAAGTAATTTTTTCATTACACAGGAGAAAAATCTGTAGAGTCAGGAAACAAATGTGGGGGAAAAGATAGGACTCAAAATAAACGCCCCTCTTTAGGGGGTCACAGACACAACCAGGCCCTAAAAGAAGAACGAGAGTGCTGCAGCCGAGTGCAGTGAGCCAGGGGGCTCGAGCTGTGCTCATCGGAGCATCTGCAGATGGCCCTGGGCCCCGCTCCTGGCCTGCTGGTGAAGAAATGTTCAGTTCTGAAGCAAAGACGCTTCCTGATGGTGGTTGGTAGCTCAGCCCAAATTATTTTTAGACTTTCCAGAGAAGTTTCTAGCCAAAAGGATCCCTTGTGTCTTTGCATCCTGTGCGGCTGCTTCACGGCTTCGTCGGTGGCTCTGTTGTTGGGAAGGCGTCTGCTGACATTGGCAGAGGAGCTGCAGCTGGGACGGAGCAGCGACAACGCGGCAGACCCCAGCGCCAAAATCACCCACCAAGTGACAGCTCTGACAGCCACAGGTAACACTTCACCACAGGAGAAACCAAGTCCTCCTCTTGCTGGCAGAGCACAAGAGGGACATGAGGTAGAGTGACAGCCTCCCATCAACCATGTCTTCCTGCACAAAGTTACATGGTTTTTTGGGGGGGTTAGTCTTTCTCCAGCAGCAAATACCAGAGAAACAAACAGGAGGAGGCTGAACCTCCCTGACCTCAGGGAATAGGATGTAGACAATAAAACAAAAGCGAAGGAATAAATTTATACTTCGATTTATGTTGCTATTTTCCCTAATTTTGGACTCCAGCTATAAGCACAGTCCCAGGCCGGATTGCTCTGGGGGAGTTGCACCGGAGCCGGTGCTTTCTGAAATTCAGGAAGCTGCAAGTGTGGAAGACGTGACGGCACAGACCTTAGCGTGCAACCAGCTCACACACCCCTGCTTTGCCAAACCAGGGGAAAGACTGCTGTAACAGAGCAATGCCGTGTGCATGGGTGGGTTTTTTAATTTGTTTGTTTGTTTAAAAAAATAAGACAAGCTCAATCGCTTTTGGCATCGGTTGTTAAAATCTGGGGGGAAATAATGGCCAAAAATGAGGTGAGAATTAGTGAGGAATTGTGTCTGCACACTACAGGCTGCCCCCTGCACTTCTAGCCTTAGAACGGTGATCTGGGTGTATTTTCGTTTGATCTTTTCCATTGCAGACTGCGACAAAAGAATTTATCACCACGGCGGAAAACATGGTGTTCTCTGAAACACTGCGACGGAGGGGAGAGAAAAATTGGACAACACTGAATTGGACGATGGGAAAAGAAATCAAGTGGCCCGTGTGGGATGCCGGCAGGTCCCCAGACTGCTCTGCTTTCCCTCTGCCTAGGCCAGGAGCACGCCGAGGCCCCCAGGATCTCCCCAAAGCCCCCGAGCAACCGCGGCCCGTGGGGACAACCAGGCTCCCGGCCCGGGAGGAGAGCGGCCTCGAAGCGCACGCAGTCCCTGCTTTCCCTCAAAAGCCTCGTTCAGCACTCTCCTCCGAGGGGTCAAACCTTTGCTCCTGAATGGGCGGATTCAGGCCTGAATGTCGCCATTTAAGCACAGCTGCTGGGGGGCTGAGAGCACGTAAATGGGTGAACTCCAGCACAGAATTATGTCATTGATTTGATGGAAAACCCCGGCAAATAATTCACTCTCAGTCCCCGCAGCGTTTCCTTCAGGCTCTCATTCAGTTGTCGCTCAGGGGAATCTTTGTTCGTCCCCCTGCAAAACCTCGTCGTCTTCCCTGGACGCTGCTGATGGCCCCCGCTCGGCCCCTCCTTGCTCCTCGACTACGTCTATTAGTGGGTGAACTCAGTCCCTCCATCTGAACGCCCACCCAGCGCCGGGTCCCCGAGCAGCCCCTCCAAAAGCCAGCGGCACCCGCGGCGGCTCTCGCATCCCACCCTCCCGCAGCCCCGGCCGGCACTGGCGGCGAGGCACCGGCAGCTCCGGCCGCGTGCGTCCCGCTGAGCCACGAGCACGGCTGCGCAGGCAACTCCCACTCACAGCGCCTGCGGGGACGGAGGATTTGCACGCACCGTTTTTCCATCGTGTGTGTCAGCACAGCGTTTAGCCCCAGCACCAGAGAAATGGTCCTTGGCGAGCTGCTTGCCTTTTCGGTTTTTATAGAAACAGGGGGCAGGGCAATAACAGAGAAGGGTTTAAAAAAGCCAGAGACAATATATTTTAACCAGAAAAAAAAGAAACGGCATAGTTGATTTAAATTACATTTTCCTTTCAAAACGTTGTCTGGCCTGAATATTTATTTGCCAGTTTTCTAGCTGAAGGAAATCCAGGTGGACATGCTATAAACCACATCTAACATTAGCTTAGCAGAGGGGAAAAAAAAACAAACAAACAATGCCCCTTCATTAGTTCAGCGCTGTTTGGTTTCACTTGGGACAAGGATTTTTTTCCATTTTGGGGAGCCATCCTCATCCTCACCTTCAGCAAAGTTGAGTGTAGGAAGCTCTGGCTGCGAGCAATGACCGTGTGCATTCACCCTGACGTGCCACCCCGCTGCCCGGAGCCAAGAGCGGCTGAAGGTGGACGACCACCCCTACTGTCCCCCGCCGAGCTGGCAGCCACCGGGGGCATCCCTGGGGTGGCTGGGGCAGCCGCCTGGCGCCGTGCGCAGACCCCAGCAGAGGAAAACAACTGTGGAAGGTTTCGGGTTAGGGAAGGAGTGGACAAGCTGGAGGGAGACCCAGTGCTGCGAACGCCTGGCGTGGCTCCTGAGGAGCATTTAATGGAAACCAGACTCCTATGGACCAACGTGACTCGTCCTCGTACACGTACAGAGTCTTGGCTGAACACCGGCTTCTGACAAACCCTATATATACACACAGGATGGACAGCATCGTGTACTGCTATGGTATTACGGGTGTTATTATAATGATGGGGTGTTTATGGGGAAATGAACGTAGGGATGACTCTGGCAGCTGACTCCGCCGCAGCAGTGCCTGCTGGCACCGCTGCCACCGAGAGAACAGAAGATGCTCACGTGTGGAGGGCTCTGTCCCTGCGGGGTCCGGCAGCCAGGACAGCACCCGGGCCCGAGGCAGAGCGTGGCGAGAAGTCGCCCCTTCCCTCAGTGGCACCCGAACGGCGGCGTGGCGGCACCAGGGGCAGGGCAGGGGGAGCTGGGGAGAAAGGGATGAGCCACGGCCACAGGAAAGCGTCTGGACAGCAGGAAGGGGCCACCGCGCTCAGCAGCTGGAGCTGGGCAGGAAGAGATCAGCTGCATGGAAAAACGGGGCTACATCTCCATGCTGGGAGAGATAAGCCCATATTCTCCCTCATTTTAACAGACACTTGGAAGTTTTTCCCCCCGCCCGATACACACACAGCTGCCAAATGCCCCCGGCATCGCATGCCCAAAGCCTGGCAGCAGGAGAGGGTCGGGGCCGGAGGGAGGCAGCTGCAGGGTCTGCCCTGCTCACGCAGCCCCAGGAACGCATGCGGAGAGCAGGACCATTGCGGAAGGAGTAAGGCTGTGCTTCCAAGCCAGGGACATCACTGCAAGCAGCATGCAAAACCTCACTGCCGCCTGACAGCCCCAAAGGACCCTGCCTGCTCTTGCTACGGCTCAGCCCGCTTCCGTGGAAATGTACCAAAACGAATTCGATCAGGAATCCTCTAGGACTCTTCTTCCTTAGAGCCTTCAGTAAGCGATGCCAATTTTCACAATTTGCGGTCACAATAATTTACTCTTCTAGTAAAAATAAAGTCCCATCTCTCTGCACAGAATAACACCAGCCAAGCGGCGCCTGGCAGGAGGGAGGGAAGGAGTGCCAGCTACAGCCGCGCTAGTCTTAGGAAGTACACAAAGAACTTTCTGGTTGTATTCATGTATATATAAACACACCTCCAGAGATGGCAGCTATTGAAGGATGTGCCCCACAGCCTGCTCGGCAAAGACGTAGTGGGAATTCTCACTTCAGCCTTTCACAGCAACCATAGGTAACCAAAGACTACAAACAAAAAAATTTGCTATCTTCGCAAAAGCCATGGGCCTCTGAAAAAGCACAGATTACAACCAGGAGCCCTGGAACAGGTTGCGTTTCTGCTTTCCCCCCCGCAATGCTTAGAATTTAAAATAGAAGGAAACCATTGCCGCAGGACAGACCCCGTGGGGGATGCAGCCCTGTGCACCACCTCACG
Organism: Scopus umbretta; assembly: GCA_013400535.1. Taxonomy (NCBI): domain Eukaryota; kingdom Metazoa; phylum Chordata; class Aves; order Pelecaniformes; family Scopidae; genus Scopus; species Scopus umbretta. The sequence goes on from VZTL01078325.1 coordinate 24,101, forward strand.
CTGCCTCGGGGACAAGCGGCTGCGGCTGCAGAACGGTCCACGGAGGTGCTGCTCGAGGGTCCGCGATGCTCGGGGCGTCACAGATGCACAGCTTTAATTAGCTTTGTGCTCCTCAGAGGAGGGTTGCATTGATCTAAGTTTCTGTCTGTGTGACTGCAATGGTCCTCTCTTGCCAAGAAACCACGTCCCTGAGCACATGGAAAGAGAAGCGCCAGTGACAACCCGCTGGCGACAGCTACGGGGACCACCAGGATCTCTGTGCACCAGCAAAGGAGGGCCGTGCTCGGACTGCCTCATCTCACACCACAGGGACACAGCGCGATGTCGGGTGTAAGAGAGATGACGAGAGAAAGCAGCAAGATTTTTAGAAATAAACACTTTGAAAAACAACAAAAAACCTCCTACTGTGTAGAAGAGCAGTCACAGAGCATACACTTCACATCTGCCAGGACCAGGCTGCCAGCACCCTCACCCAGGTTTTTCATGCCTAAATATCCCCTCGCTGACCCAATTATTTTACATTTGTTAGCTGTGCAGCAGTTGGTAAAGCCAGGACTACCTCTACTTCTCCCTAGGAAGCTGCCAGGCAAGAATCGCGGCTCTTCCAGGGGCTCAGGGGCCAAACAGGCAGCGGGTTCAGCAGGTTTTTGGCTAATCCTCAGTCCCACACTGCTCCCTGAATATGGCACTGCAAATTAAGAAGATAAAATAAAATAAAATAATAAAATAAATAAAATAAAATAATACCCACACCTCATCACCATAGCAATCATCGGCCAGTGACATTTCTAGAGCAAATGTGGTCTTTAATTTCACTTGACTCCAGCTGAGGGTAGATACAGTGAGGCACAGACCGCTGAACCGAGACGGGGCTACAGCATCCCTATCCTGTGCCTGGGAAGGGAACAGGATGCCCCTGCCCACACTGGAAGGCGAGAAGCAACTTTAACTGGTCTCCCTGCCTGCGCCGATGCACGGGCAGTTAGGGGAAGAGCAGCCGGCAGAGACTACCACGGGGGAACAAGCTGCTCCCAAGCTTCTGCGTCAGCCAGCCCGACAGAGCACAGCGCGGAGGTGTCCTGCAGGGAGCAACTTCCCAACAGCTTCAACAATCCATAAGGAAAACCCAGAAGGATTTTGAGCTATGGCAATGCAAACAAACAGATCAAACGTAAGGAGGAGCTCCATTTTTGTATTTTGGTTTCCTCTTCTCCAACTTGAAAACAGGAACATCAAAGCCAACCACACACTTTCTTTTTTTCTTTCAAGTAAGCAAACACACAAAAGACAATAAAAGTTCATTCTGTACTCGAGTAAGAGCATTTTAAGCCAAGGACAAATTTTAGGGTTAGGAACTGTACTCTGGAAATCCAGCTTTTCAGGGGAATGTTGCAAGACCCTGATGCACAGCGGCTGAAGATGCACCTAAATCTCTTCCCAATGCTTGGTCACTATGGAACATTTTCTACTTCCTCGTGGAGAGCTGAGCAACGGGACACGCAGAACACAAGAAATACCATTTTTCCTCCAGCATGCAAAAGAGAGGGCTGTGATCCCCGAAAGGAAAAGGATGTGCCCATTGTTACCGACTCCCGCTGAAGAATTTCCCAGGGAGCTGCATCAAGGAGAAGATGGAGTTCATCCACGCTGCCACCCCAGAGGTGAGGTTCTAGACATGGTACCCGACCCACCGCTTCCAGGGGATTCTCTGTACTTGCAGCAAAGCTTTAGGAGCCAACACACAAAGTGTTTGGCCAAGGGGCCGGATTCTGCTCTGAGCTGTTGTACTTATGCAGCATGTACTAACTGCATGAGGTCCCGAAACACTGTCCCACCAAAATACCTCAACTCTGAAATCAATGAAGCTACCCCGACTGAGCACAGATGTGCCATTAGCAACGTGAGTAATGAGTCCTGACTCACAGAACACTCCTAAATACTCTACAGCTGCTCAAACACAAAAACATGTTGATTTTTTCAGATGAGGGAAAATAAAANGGTAGTCTTTTTATTTACTGTTTAGTTTAAAAAAAAAAAAAAAAAAAAAGACCAGCACAGCATTTCTTCACATTTATCCTATATTCCTTATGCTTGTCTTATCTCCTTTATTGACTGACGGAAACCTGCTATACCGTGTCTGTCACACTTCAAAAAAGCTGGCAAGCCTTATTACGCTGGATCAAAGATCAAGGAAGTTAAACGCATGGAGAGGCTTTTCTGGCTGCCACGAGCAGAAGGAGACTGCGGGTCTCCTCATCAACAGCTCGGAAGTTAGGCAGCGTTATTGGCTCAAAAAATAAAACAAAACACAAGCAAGTAAGGTTGGAAGGACGACAGAGTTTTGGGGTATATCGGTCTGTTTTAGAGAGAACTGGAAGGGAGTGACGTGGGTTACAGCCTCTGGGGAGAACGATGCCGGTGTGCTGCACTCTTCCCCTACCTCTGATTCAGTGAACGCTAATTATCCAGCGTAACTTGCCTTCCCTAGACCTTCATAGCGATGGATACTGTTGACGTGGAAGATGAGCACACTGCAAAGCCACATTTTAAAGCAAAGACAAGGAGCAGACCATTCTCCCAGTGACACCCGCTGGCTTGCGGTGCTTTCCCAGGGTACCTGAGGAGGTATGTTTAATGTTTTTATAAAGGACAGTGTACAGACTCTTTTTTTTTTATGATTTTTTGCTTCTGGAATACCAGGACAGCCATGACCTTAAGTTCCCATGAAGGGCAGGACCCTTCAGCAGAGCCTCCTTCCCGGGGCGGCCAGGCAGGGACAGCAGACACACGGATACCCGCGCGCTCTCCCCACGAACAGCAGCACGACAAAACTACCACAGGCATCACCACTTCACTTCATGCTCCTCATGATGACTGAGAGGTAAAACTATACTTTGAATGCCTGAACTCCTCAAAGGACAGTTTTTCACCCCTGGCATTTTTCTGGCCTTTCAAACCGACCTCGCAGCCCTGCAAAGCTGGAGGAGTTCCTTCAGCGAAACTGGAAAAAGACACGAGGCAGACAGCCCAGAGCACGTGGCTAACTGAAATGCAAGTTAAAAAAAGATTAGCAGCCTTAGAAATCAGCAAAAGTGTTGAAATGCACGTTAAGAAATACTACAACTATAATTTATCTCAACCACACATGCCATGACATCCATCCAGTATGTGAGAGGGGAAACGACCAAGTTTTCTCCATTAATTGTAACCCCAGGTTTACAGACAAGTTGCATGAGGGAGAGCTCCCCCTGCCCCAGAAGGCCAAAGGGGCTGGCTGGGCTGTTCCCGCTGCCCGCAGCGTGGCTGCACTCAGCTCATCTCGTACACTGTTTCACCCCAAACCCTCAGGAGGGGAACTCCTCTGTTCGCCGTTCAGCTCCCGGCAAAGCCCGACCGTTTAGGAGAGTACTCTCTTTTGTATTTCAGCTGAGTTAAGGTGATGCAGGGCAAAACACGCTGCGTGAAGACCACCTGACCACAGCACCCACGGGTGCCAGGAAGCGGCGCCTGCGAGCACCGGGCTCGGCACAGCTCCAGGACAGGGGCGACGCAGGCTGCAGTCGAGCTCTGCGCCTCGCCGATACAAATGAGCGCCACGCAGCGCGTTTCCCATAGGAGATTCAGTTTAATCACGCAGACGAGCTCCGACAGGAATACCCATTTTTTGAGCAAACATTCGAACGGTTGCAGATGCAGAGAAGATTCACCAAGGAGGAAACGCCGCTGCGGCCCTTTGGACCACCACGGACCAAAACCCAGCCGTGGGGGCAGGCTGCTGCTACACCTGCATGAATTTCAGACCACCTGTGTCCAAATCCAACCATCACTACAACAGCGAGTTGCTCAGCACTGCCCTGGAGCATACTGACCTTGAGCAAAGGAAGGAGAGCCTGCCGAGAGCCGTAGCACGAGGAGAACGCTGCCCAGCTCCACAGGCATCAGCGCCGCAGATGAATGTGGTGCCGGCATTCCTGTGCTGTGGCGGTCAGCAGCTCCCAAACCCGTTACGGGAGGGCTCCAAGGACGTCAGTGCACGGCTGCTTTCCTTGCAAACCTCAAAAGCAGAGGCTGCCGGACGCCTGCCCTCTGCAGCAGAGCATGCCGAGGCTGCCGATGGACGCAGCGATGGCGATGCCAGGCGAGCCGTGGCTGCGGAGCTGCGCATCACTGCGGGGACTGGGGCTGTAATTCAAGCAGGAGGCCAGATGGAAGTTCGGTGAGGCTAGCCGGTGGCTGTGTCTGCTGCAGCTATTTACGTACCCATTTATATCACCATCCCATGGAGGCCAGTCGCCTTTTCTAACAGCCTTCCCTAACCCTGCAGACTGTGCTTAGGGATGTTGAATAAAGGACAGACTCTTTGAAAAACAAAAAACCCAAAAAGCTTAGCCACGGGAAGCAAATGAATTTTCTCCTCCCTCGGGAGGAGGGAGCTGTCGAGGAGGGGCTGAGCAGCCCACCTCCCGGGGGCATCAGGAGAACCTCGTGCAAAGCGGCTGGTCAGCAACGACAGGGCAGAGCTGCGCAAATCCTTGCGGCACTTTAGGCCGCCCGGAGCTCCCCAGCTCCAAGAGCAGCCGAGCAAGCTTTTGGCACGGCTGCTTTGGCACAAGCGGCAGGAGAGGGTGTGCTCCAAGAGCCACGGCTCCCTGCTGTACAAGCAGTACGAACACAGGGAAAACAAACACGAAAACAACAGACTCTTATCCGGGGCAGAGCATTAGCAATCCCCACAGAGATATCTTATGATCTGCAGAGCCATCAGATGCATCTCATTTCAGCTTTCCAGCGGCCACCCTTCCCAGGCAGGGGCAAGGCAAGTAAAAACCAAGCACTTTTGCAGGCGGCTTCAGCGAGTGAGCGGAGCCAGCGGCTCGCTCCCCCGGCACGCGATGATTTCAGAGTTTCCTTCGATAAGGGCGCAGAGAAGGCCAGGCAGGAGGCCAGATGAGTCACACGCGGTGCAAGGGGAAGACTCGCGAGCAGCTTAGGAGCGATCCGAAGCGGTTCAGCGCAGGGAGGAACACGCATCCCTCCCGCTCGAGGGCTGCGAGCCGCTGCCGGCGTGGACACAGCCCGCGCCACGCCAGCCGGCACCACCTGGGAGCACTCCCGGGCACCTTCAACTGACCAGCACCGGGATGGCCTGGACCCACCTGCCCTGCAGACCACCGTTAGGTGGGCTTCACCAAGAGCTACCCCACCTCTGCAAGCCCCACATCCCAGGAGGACTCAGGGGTCTGGCTCTGTGCCTCCGCCAGAGAGGGTCCCCCGACACCCTGCAGGTCCCCAGTTCGTCATTTGATGGCGCAGGTACAGGCCATGCCCCTTGTTCTCCATTTTCACAGCTGTGAGGTTTAGGAAGACTCATAAAATTACTTTTGTTTTAAAAGTATCTAGCCTCAGTACTTCATAATCGGTCCTGGCTGGAGGAACAGCATTAAAAAAAAGGAGGGAGAACAGACTGCAGAGAGCAACCTGAATTCTGGGTTTTACTTACATTTATAAACCTTATCTCAGGCTATTCAGCTGCTCTTATCGTCATTTGAACAACTCGTGACTGCATGTTCACCTGCATGGAGAATTTGCTGACAAAAAAAGGACACCAGCCACGAAGGTGGTGTTTGAACGTGCCCCAGAAAGGAAAAGCCAGCACAACCTGGGGATCACCGCTCCCAAAGGAGAAGCTCAGCCGGCAGCGGTGAGGAGTCTGCACGGCAAAACAAAAGCCAACGTGGAAAAGTCCACCATCGCCAAAACAAAAATGAGAAGTTTCCAAAAGCTTTTTTCTTCATATGTATCAGAAACTCGAATAGAAGAAGGTTTACGCAGTTTGAAACATTTGTTTAACGCTTAGTAAGAAAAATAACTGCTGCCTGCTGAATTTCACCAGCAGTTTCAAAGGACCTTTCATTGCGGCACGTTCAACGTCTGTAAAATAGCATCACTTCTTCGCAGGAAAGTTTTTTGGGTTTTGTTTTTTTTTCTTTTGCTATAAACCTCACAGTTCTTCAAACTGCGCAGAAACGCTGTACTGTTGAAAGCCAGTGCCGACGGGCAGCGCTCCCGGCAGTGAGAAGCGAAGATACTGCTTCGGCAGCCCGGCGCCCACAGCACACTCTCGCCCCTTTCCCCGTCGGGGAACGGGCCGTCTTGGCACTTCAGCTCCTCCTTGCAGACCAGATCCGCAGCCAGGCAGGCAGAGATGGGTGCTAGAGCCGTGTTCTCTAGGCCGGTACAACACGGCACCGTGCCGAGGAGCAGCACGGCCAGCACCGTGCCGTGGGAAAGTTTCTGGCTATGGAATGACCGGGGCTGCTGTTGCTGTTCCACGAAGGCAGGCTGGCACACAGCAGGACAGAAGCCACCCATAAAAAGCTTGTGGGTGAACGCAGGATGCCACATCTGTAGTTACCAGTGTGTCACCAACAGAATTAATAAATAAAATATTCCAAAAATGTATCAAGAAAAAAGGCAGAAAAGCTGAGTCTTCGCATGGTGACTCAAGAGGAAACTCTTTGGTCAGCAGCAGCGCTGCTGCGAGCCCGTGGGCTGTCAGACACATTACAAAACAGGGATAACACCCACATCCTCCCAGGGAGGGAGCCAGGAAAGGCAAGAGAGGATGGATGAAAAGCTCTCTGCATGTCTCATGCGTGGCAGAAGAAAAAAAAACATACTTAAACACGTGAAAACGACTTAACCTCTTGCCCCGGCCCTTTGTTCCAACGTATGCAGGCGAATTCTTGGGAAGTGTATTGGGGTGCTGATCGAGTTGGAAAAAGCCATCACAAAATATTACTCATCGGTTTGTTTTAAGCTGGAGCAGGGCTGGTCCACAGCCCGTTCACCAGCCCCGGCGCTGGCAGGGAGAGGGCTGGCGCGTGGTGCTGCCGCTGGAGGGGCTGGGGGGGCGTGGGAAGCGACCCCAGCTGATATTCCTGTCCTGGGCTTCCTATCGCAAACCGAGCCCTGGGCACCCCTCCTGCGGGCGACAAGGACGCGGACGGAGCAGCTGTCACCAGCTGAAGCCAGCCGTTCCCGGGGGGGAGGCTGGGGACTGCTCCGACCCAGCCTGGGCGGCAGACCTGGCTGGCGCAGGGAGGGGAGCGAGGCCGCCTCGGCGCTCCCCACGGAGCCCGGCACCGTCCGGCTCACGTGGGAGCCACCGCTGCGAGCCCGGTGCGTCAGCCACACGGCAACGCAAACAGGACGGCACCAACACGCAGGGCGAGCTCTGGCCTGGAGCAGACTCCAACGCAAACGCACACATCAATGAGCCCCGAAACAAGGGGTGAGATACGCCTCGCAGCTGGCACGGGCAGATACTGTGCATGCTCCTCGTCTTTCCTGCCCGCATCTGAAGATACGGCTTTGGCGGCTGGGGGGAGGGTTGGCTTTTTGGAAGGGTTTTTTGTTCTTTTTTTTTTTTTTTTTTTTTTTTTTTTTTTTTTTTTTTTTTTTTNTTTTTTTTTTTTTTTTTTTTTTTTTTTTTGCGCTATTGTATTTTAGTTTCTGGTTAAAGCGTGTCTGGTTTAGATTTGTACCAACTTGGGGCCCTAGATTCTGCACACAGTGCCTACAGCTCAGGAAAACGAGCTGCTTCATCGTCTGCTGGCTGCAGAGACTCCCCTTTTCCTACCTGTCCCGAGGATGCCCCGCCAAGCAGGCGTGCTCGGCAGGCAGAGCGGCGCCGGCGGCACGTGAGCCGAAGTCCACCGTGTTGACGTACAGACACAGAAACTTTTTTTGCAAGTTGAGCATTGCTCCGGAGCTGCTGCAAGGGACGGGGGATTTGAACTCCCACTCCACTCAAAGGCAGAGACAGAGGCCCACAGAGGGAAAAAAAGGTGATGTGATTTTTTTCAGTGGAAGGACTCACATTTGGTGGATATCGTTATGCACATCCTATCAGGTCAATGACACCAGAGTACTTCCAGTATCACTTCTGTAAATGGTATTGTGTGTTACCAGTACTGCAGAATACTGTGGTCTCTCCCACACACAGATACACACACACACACAGTTTAGCTAGTCAAGGCCTCCCAAGGTCTCTGAACAGCTTCCAGGTGTTCCTGCTATCACCTTTGCCATAAGATGGTGCAAACCACAGCCCGCCGCATAGTGATACTCAGGAGCACATAGGTCTCCAAATCCTCAAGAAGACATTCTCATTCTATTACTGCATGCTTCTCTTTCGCAGAGGAACCCGGTTCCTGGCTAAATTAGCATGTCCTCGATGTCTTTAACCGTGTAATTGTGTAGGTCTAGGTGTCTAGGTCCACACACCACCACCCTAAAGCAATTGATTGTTTTTAAGCTGGATATAGGTCTGATCTCTCTCTAGAGCCAAGACGTTAGGAGAAAATTTTAAAATTTTCCAGCAGTAACTGGAGCCCTTACTGGATGAAACCCCCAGTGAAGATGGAGAAGGCCAGCAAGGAGCGGACAAGTACAAGGAGAACACATTATTGCTAGAGGGGAGTGATGTATTTTCCAGCAAGTCATTTTTCCCCTGCTAAAGTCCAGAAACAGCTTAACACTAGCTGCTATGGCGTAATGCGCTCCGGGAGAAAGGGGGAAGGTGTCCCTGCAGCAGTGAGCCATCCCCATCTGGAGAGTCAGCCCAAGGCAGCTCCCCCCAGTGCCACCAGCACGGGTGGAAAACCAGGTCCACAGTGAACCAAAAGCCTTTGGTGATGCTTCAGTGGGAAAGCGTCAGGGAACAAGCAACAGATCTGTGTCTGTGGTTCTTCTTTGCGATGCTTTCCCCAACCTCCTCCATTTGGGAGGTGAGTAAGGAGGCAGCAGTGGCCAAGAAGCCACTTTTATTTCTTCCTGCCAGCACACCCCTAAGCTGGTATATCAACGAACATCATATCCAAATGCAGGGACAGCAGACCAGCCAAGCTAACGAGACCACCGAGGCCTTACTCAGCTGATTATGCCCAGCCAGGGCCGACTCTTTGTTTTGGGAGCCGTGCCTACTGGTACAGGGTCTGATCCGGCACCCGTTCAAGTCAAGGCTTTGGGTCCTGACTGTTGCTGGGTCACAGCACCAGGAAAGTGCAAGGACTCAACCGGAGGAGAAAGAAGAGGACAGACCAATTTTCAAGAAGTCCGATCCGCTCAGCAGCAGCTGCATTACTGACCCAGGGCTCACGAGCAGCCCCTTCACGCTTGCCTAGCCGGTGGCATCAGAGAAACCGCTTATACGAGTCTTGTTTGGAGTCCAGATCCCCCAGGGTATACCGGGCAGTTTAACGAGAGGCTTTCCATGAAACAGAAGCCCTCTGTGTATCCACATGGACGATTTCTGTGCACATCTTCATTAACGTGCCATATGCTGGCTCACAACTAAGCGGTCTTTGTGGCACAGGATATTTTTAATGCAGGCGCCTCGATGCCAAGCCCTGCCAGGAGCGCAGAGCTAATGTTTGCCTGGAGAGCTGCAGCCCTTCCTGCGCCAGCAGAACGGCACGCGTGGGACGGACTCGTTCCTCTTCCCCCTTTTCCAGAGGAGCTTTAGGTTTGTTTGGACACAGGCAAAACCCAGTATCTCTCTCCAACACGCTGTAGTAACAGATTCGAGCCGTTGTCTCTACAGACTTTGCATGAACCAGCACACGGGGTTTCTGCAGGAACCGGACAGACAGGCCACTCCGGGGCTGCTTTAATCTCATTAAAATACCGCGTTCTGTCGACACTCTGCTTTCCACGCTCCAAAGCATTAAACCCTCGAGCACCACCTCCAAGTGGAGTACAAGTACACAAGTACAGAAACTTGCCGAGAACAGGTCTGCCACGCCGAGGACCACAGAGGCCCCCCGAGCCGACAAGCAAGTTCCCACGCACAGCGCCGCGGGGCCAGACCCGTGGGGAAGAGGGTGACGGTGGGACCTTCCCTGGGTCCCCCGTCCTCCCCCGTGCTAGGGGAAAAGCCCACCCGGTCCCTTTTGTTACAGACTGTCACGCGCTTCACAGGCATAGACGCCTCTACACATTCCTTTATAATGTTGTCCTTCCAGGATAAAACACTGGCACTGCCTGGGGAGGCTGGCCAACTGACAAGCCAAGTCAGAAGCAATCTGCAAAGCTTTATGCAGTACAGAAATTGAGTTCAAAACCACGTACGCAACGTTTGCATGAGAACTCAAAGCTCTTCCAGCTTCAAAGGACAGTTAACACCGTTGCAGCACTCGTACATTAATAAAAAGAGCCTCAACTTGACATTTCTCAAACTCCATTCGATAGATAATTGTGAGAGAAGATCAAAGACCAGGGGGAAATGAATGGTTTTGCATTACCACACACACAGCAGAGCGCAGCGAGCAGAAGAGATTCCAAAAAAACACGACATACTGAGCCACAGAAAAAAAACCATGTAAAGAAGCCATTCTTACAACAGCTATGATTGTTGTTAAGTCACCTACTCCTGACATCCTTGCTTGTGGCCTCAAGCGCGCAGCCTGCAGCAACACCAGTGCTGGCCACCGCGGCATGGGGCTGCAAGCTCCGGGACACAAGCAAGCTGCTGCCGGGGACGGATCCCTGGAGCTCACGCCGAGCCCTGGCCGGCCCAAGGGGACGGACGCCAGCCCGAGGGGAAGGACAGACGGATGCCAGCCTGGCATCCTTGCGGTGTCCACAGGGGCCAGCGAGGAGTGCCGAGCTCGGCTTTCAGGGGGGAGCGAAGCAGCCCCGGAGCAGCCCTGGCCTGCGGAGCACTGAGGAACCGTGCCGCAGGCGAAGACGCCGGCCAGCCACCCCCGCCTTGGGGAGGAAGGCTAACCTCCCAGCTCCTCTCCCTCCCGGGCCAGGGCCAGGTCCTGGGTGGGCTTCAGCACTGCCAGCACGTACGGGACCAGCGCCGTCACTTGGCACTGCCAGCAACCCTACATACTCCTGGCACGAAAAAGAAGGGATGCAGCCAACTTTACAGCAAAAATAACTCATATTTCTGTCTCAAAGTAACTTACTTGCTATCACTGACTTTCACGCCCAAGATTATGACAAACGAACAATATTTTTCTCTGCTTTAGTCTGTTTAATTTCTCATTTGGCACAACCTCACACATAGCCATCTTACGGTGTCCCACGTATAGTCAACTTGTCGGGGGCTTTTCCGTTTCAGCCACTCGCAGCGGCAGCAACACGACTGTGATTGCACGAGGACCCGCACCAGGACGCGGGGAGCTGCCGCGCGCTGGGGAGGGCTTTACCCGCAGCGTTTTATTTATTTCAGCTGGTAACATGTCACACTCGGGCGGGTGGGGTGGAACCAGTTTCTCTTAACCCCTTGAAAGGCAAGAGGAGTTTAAAGCGCTGAAGCGTGCCCCTCATTCGGGTAACAGCCCCCCACTTCAGACAAAGCCCTGAAGCGCTGTCTGCTCTGCAGAAGGGGAAACCGAGGCACGCAGCAGACCAAGGGGGGGGCCGAAGTTCTCCCCCTTACTGCCTCCCTCCTCCACAGAGCAGGACAGCACGACGACCACCACGGGCGCACGCCTCCCTGTTCGCGTGAGCTGGGGAGGCGCTTTCTGCGGCCCCCAGACAAGCCTCCTCCGACGCTCGCGCTTCGGAGCAGCACAAGCCACGGCGGCTGCAGGCCCTCCTTCAGCCCGCTCCCCACCCCGCGCTAACCAGCGCGGGAGCTGCTCCTGGCTCTGCCCCGCTCCAAACCCAACACAGGCAGGGCTTTCCAAGGGACGGTTTCTACTGCCGGGCCCTCAACAACTGCGCCGGGCAGAGCGCTCCCTCCTGCTTCTCCCTGCGGAGGGGTAACAGGCCGGGAAGCCCTGCTGCCTGGGAAAGCGCTTACCCCGCGGCCCTGGCTGCGCTTCCAGCTTCTCCTTGGGTCGGGGAAGGGAATGGGCAGTTCAGCTTTTCATCAGAAACGTGAAGGGAAGCTGAAGTCGGCAGACTCCGCTCAGAAGCGGATGAATTTTTTCACCAAGGCCCACGTCGTCCCCGCCGTGGGTTCCCGCTGCCCTCGCCTCCCCATCTGGGAGCTCAGGAGCCGCAGTTTCGGCTCTGCGGCGGGCGGGAGCAGTGCTCCCCAGCAGACCTCCACGCCACGGCATCTCCTGCGGGAAGGGGGGGCTCGCCTCTCCTCCCCTCCAGGACAGCGGGTGGGCGCCCACGAGCAGGGTCCCCCCGCGCCTTCACTCGTCTCCTTGAGGAAGCACCGGGCGCCCGCACCGCTCGCGCCGTGCCACGCGTGGGAATGACTTGGGGAAGGGGATTAAACGACACTTCATCCAGGTCAACAGAAACTCTCCTCTGAGGAAGGGCCCGGGTTGCAGCGAGCCTCGAGACCGCTGGGTATAAACACCAGTAAATGAGTCTGGAGTAAAGACGTGGCTGCCCTAAAACTGCTCCCCGCGGCACATCACAGCCAGGGCACGCTCGCAGTGATTCAGCGCTCGCCATCGCCGACCATCGCCACGGACGGGCTTAAAACCGGGAAATGGAAGGGAGTATGGGCATTTGTAAAACAAGCAATCCATTTAATCAAAACAGCGCACCTACCAGCTAGACATATACCACTGGAAGCATTTAATATTAGGCGTTTACAATTCCATGGTACTTGAATGACTCGTTTCAAAAATTTGTGCTCGAGTTCACATATGAATTTGCTACAGATACGATTATGGTGAATTAATCTACCAGTGAAAGGGCTACAGAAAAGTCAAAAGACATCCAAAGATCTCAAATAGAAGTCACCGAACTAGCACTTACAAGACGTTGGATGCCTAGCTTGTGCTGCTGACATAGTAAAGTGATACCAAGTAGTTTTTTTTTTTTTCTTTTTTAGCTTCTAGAGACTCTGCTAGAACACTCCCCAATATTTTACTACCCAGCAGGTAGGCTGAGACACCCTTAACTGGCTGGACACTTTCAACAAGAACACTGCCAGCAACCGCGAAAAGGACAATGGACGTGCTACTCCTATCGCAGACAACTCAAAGCCACCCAGCTTCATCCAGCGCAGATACTGAAGGTCCTGCAGAGCTCCATGTAAGGTCACGCTCACTTCCCCCCGCCTCCATTACTTGGCAAACGGAAAATAAAAGACGACTTTGGGCAGTCTCAGGTTTTTGAGTCTAAGCGTGGACTGTGTTTACGGCAGATCGCGTGAAGCCCAGCAGAGCCCGTTTTCCCGCAATGGGGAACTGCGTTTCTTGGTAGTTTGCACGAGCATTGCTGTGCTTGCATAATTCACGCGGATACATGTGTTTGTATCCAGACCGTGCTGCACCCGAGTCTTTTGTTCGGCGGTTTCCACCACCGCGTCAGGCTGAAGAGCCCGCCAGCTGGAGACAGCAGGTGCTCGACGTTTCTACAAGTCTGAGCAAAACGGGGGATTGATTTGCTTTAAATCTGATGCTGGAGTTTATTCATTAATTAATCGGCAAACACGCAGACAACATACGCATCTGTAAAGTCACCACAGGTCTGTATTCAGTGCAGTAAGTCAACACCTTGGAACAGTTTGGCCAAAGGTTTAAGCAAGAGGGTGCCTCACCCACTAAAAGGGTAAGGCGGAGGACAGGACCTCTGGACAGATAACAGGTTCAATCAGACAACCATTATAATTAACCCTCTACCCTCGACAAAGAAATTTCACTCTACCCTCAACAAAGAGATTTTGCTCGCTCTCTCCTGGTGAGACTACCGTCACCTTTGCTTCCCAGCTGCTGAGGGACACATCCGTCCCACAGCACTGCCAAGGGGCAGAAACGAATCGTCAGCCATCGCTGCCACCGACCGGGAAGCGGGATTTACCAGCCCTCGGCCCAAGGTCTTCAGGCAAGGGACAGCGAGCAGCCCCGCACTCCTACCCACGGTTCCACACGGACGGGATTCAGAGAGAGGAAGGCCTAGAACTGTTTGAGAGTCATCCCTTAACTAAACGAGAGGGGGTGAATGCCCGGGAGCCGATGGAAGCCCAGGCGGCTAGCGGCCCCAGCACCCCCCAGCCGTGCCCAGCAGCCTGCTCTGCCAGGCCACCCCCCGCCCGCTGGTTCAGCGGCGCTCTTAAGAAAGAAGACAGCACAAAAATGCCCCCGCAGCATTTCAGGCAAGAAATTTGGGGTTTCTTCAGTCCTGGGGCGGGTTATCTGTGCTGTCCGGCTACACTCAGTTTCCTTCTACTTCTGCCCTTCCTCCTTTGCCGGACTTACTGGGATGGGTCTGCTGACCCAGCAAAATCCCCTCATATCCCTACTCCGAGCGCAGCATTAGGGTTCACAAACATTAAAAAAGGGAACGGTTCCGCCCAAAGCGATGAAGAAAAAGCAAAGAATTTCCATCAACAAGCAGGCTTGTCAGAATCCCTCTGGCTTTCTTCCCTCCTCCCTCCCCGGCCTGAACAGAGATTTGGGGTTTTTTTTCCGTACATTTTAGCATCTCGCAGCCCTGTGACGTCTGCTGTTTCAGTCATGCTAGCTTTTGTCTTCGCTGTTTTCCAGATGGGCAAACACAGGCTATTCCAGTCATGGCCCTGATAACAAGGAAGCTCCGAATTATTCTCAACAAAAGGGCAGCAGCTAAACCTATTAATACCAACTAAAAGCCAACCAGCCGGCAAGAAAAACAGCGTACGAGGGGAGTCTGCCCCGCTCGTTTTCTTCATTTGTCTTCCCTCGGCCCGGGGTGAGCGCGGCATCCGCAGCTGCTGCGCTGCCCTGCGCTCGTGGCCATGTTTTTATGCACATTGATAAAAGCGGAGGAGACGCGAGAGGCGACAGAGGAAAAGCGCATCGGCAGCCCCGGGGGGGCAGCCAGGCGAGGGGCAGGTCAGGAGCCGGGCAGGGCCGCGTCCCAGGGGGCACGGCCCGCTCCAGGTGCCCGCACAGGCGCGGAGCGGGGCCGCCGAGGGGGACTGCTGTTAGGGCCGGCGCCCGAGCTGAGCTTTCGCTGCGGAAAGGTGCTGTCCTCCCGAGAACGAGCAGCACGGAGGGGCCGGGGGAGGGAAGGGCCGAGGGCGACCCCGGGACGGGGCCCGCGGCGGGGGAG
>VZTL01078325.1:39674-70818 GCA_013400535.1 Scopus umbretta
GCCTGGGCGGGCGGCCGGCGCGGAGGGCAGGGAGACGGAGCCGTCGGTCCCCCGCCCCGGTGCTTGCCGCCTGCCCTGCCCTGCCCTGCCCGCCCTAGGGCTCGCTGCGGGGCCGGTGGCGCTGCCCCCCTGCTCGCTGCCCTGTCTGGGAAGGCGGGTGCTTCAGCCTGCCGCTCGCGTGGGGGAGGCGGGCTTGGCTGAGGTGCGGCGCCTGCAGTCCGGCCCTTGTGCTCGGGCTCGCCGTGCCCGTACCGCTTCCCGTGAGCTGTTTTCCCGCGGAGCCCGTGGACGGCAGCGTACTCGGGCGGGCCGGTGCGGCTGTACGGCTGCCGGGCATCGCGTTACCTAAAGAACACAAGTAAGCTTTGTCCTTCCCTTAGTTACTGCTGCCTCAATGGAGGAGAAAAAGCAGGTTTCTGGGAGGTGCTGGAGAAGAGAGAAATGCTTTGCCTGCGCGCATCTCCTCCCCTCTTCAGGCTGCGAGCTGTCAAATCAAGCAGACAAAGGCTGGGCTCCGTTGTTGGCTGTGTTATTAAGCGTTGTACTTTTGAATTCCGAGCAGTTGTTTTCATTTTAAACCCAGCTGAAAAACGTCTGAAGTGAGTACGAGCTGGTTTGTACTTCCTTCTGTCTAAAGTTCTTATAAAACCATTTAGTTTGCAGGACTCGCGGATGTGTCGATATCTGAAGATGTTCCAGTGGAAGGGGAGATTACTGTTCCCGTCGGATCTCACTCTCCCGATGAAGACTACTCCACACTGGATGAGCCTGTTCGGGATACTATTGTGAGTCTGTGCCTGTATCTGTGGTAAAGCTTGTGTTGTCCTGCTGTCTTTGGCCAACTGTTATGCCAATGTTGTATTTTTGCATAGCTCTGTGTGACTTGTACTTCATTGCAAGTTCAGGGTGTTTTTTTAATTAGCTATGCAAAATGAGTTCTTGTGGGTCAAAAAATATCTGAATTAGGGCCCCAGAGTTTCTCTGTGATCTCAAAATCTTTGCAAGGGTAAAGGCCTCAGATGAAGCTTGCAAGAGAACTGTCCAGGCTCATAGGATTTTTCATTGGTTTGCTTTTCCTGGAGGAGCAAACAATTTATTGTTCTTAGTTGGGTGTTATTAAAGGATGAAATATTGTGGTTGTTAAGGAACGTAGGAGAAGTAGGCGTTCTGTGTTGCAGAGGATGCTACAGGAATTTTTGTGTTGGGTCTTATCTTGATTTACCATCACTACGCCTTCTATCTTGCTGCTTTTAGTTGTGAGCTGTAATTTTTATGAAGAGATAAAAATGTTGCTTCTTTATTTCAGATGAGAGATCTGAAGGCCGTTGGGAAGAAATTTGTCCACGTCATGTACCCAAAAAAGAGTAGTGCGCTCCTCAGAGACTGTACGTATAAGAAGATTTTCAGAATCCTGAAAGGATGTTTTGCCAACAGTCTTCGCCTACATGGGGAAAGGAAGAGTTCAGGGGAACAGGGATTCGGAAGCGTCTGTTCTGTGCTCTTTCTGTTGTAGAATGCTGAATAGCAAACATGGAAGAATCAGAGTGTTACCAAAGCTCTTTAAAAGTGAAAGGTGTGCCAGAATATGTTGAACAGGTAGCTTTAACAGTCGGCAGGCATTGAATAGATCCTGTTATGGAATATGGCATGTAAGGTGCTAAATAAGAAAATTAGGAGGAAGTGTAATATGCCAAATGATACACTGGGAGTTGGAAAAGAGTGCGTTTTTTACTCTCGGGAGAACGAAACTGAGCCTCATTCTGTGATATTTATGATTTTATTTTTTCCTTGGCCTACAGGGGATCTTTGGGGCCCTTTGGTGCTTTGTGTCTCACTTGCGCTGTAAGTACTTGTAGCGGGTGGGTTTGGGGTTTTATAGTCTTTTACACTGGAGAAATGAGAAGTTAAAAATTTCTGACTATGTGTGTTGAGATCAAATTTATCTGATCCTTCTCAGTTCTACAAATGCTGCCTGCTTAGATTTTCGTATAGAAATGTATTTCTGACACTTCAAGCCCGTTGGGACCTCCCTTCTTTAAACTTAGGATTTATGGGTGAACTCTTCCTAGTCCCTTGTCTTAAGAACGATTTTATGGAAAGGTATCCCAATTCACGTTGGCCTTGATTCTAATGCGTTTGGCCGACTTGGACCCTAACCTGCAACCCAAAAGCTTTGTCTAAGAGCTGCAGTGTACGTGCTATGTATCCTGGAGAAGCGATGGGAAAAGAGAGGCTGTTACTATGAGCTACTGCTACTAGTAGTTCATAGATGGGAGATGATCGTGGCTCCCAGGAGTTTCTGGCGCTTCACTGGAGCGTGCAGATGTGCCTGGGGTAGGATGGAAATGTTGGTCAGGTCTGTCAACTCATCGAGGCTCACTTATATACTCGACGTACAGAAGCCATTCAGTAAAAAGTTACTAATGCTTTAACAGAAGTACACAGAGTAATTTAAATACTCAAATCAATGCATGCTCGCTTTTCCAGGCTGTGTGTTGCTTGTGTCCTGTAGTTGTTATAAGCTTTCCGTAAGGCTTTTGTCTTCTATTATGCAGTACGCTGCCTGCTTTGAGAGGTTACCAAACTTGTGGTACTCTCTTAATCTTTTAGCCTGCTCTCTATGGGTTTTATTCTCCTCTATAAGCTTACACAGTCCTCAAAACAAGTAAACAAATGGACTGAAATGCCCTCAATTGAGCCACAACCGTTTTCCTTTTCTATACAAAATTGAGGATGCTGCTAAAAATGACAGACGAAAAATAATCGGTCTGCAGCCTAACTGGGGATCAGTGTTTCGGGCTTCTACTCTGTCATCTACTCCAAGCCTACAAAAACCCAGTCAAAAACCCAGCAAATGACTCCTGTTATCTGTTACCTACAACAGGATGCTTCAGGGTGGATCAGCGGATAGCAAAGATGACGGAGGGCCCCAGTTTGCCGAGGTCTTTGTCATCATCTGGTTTGGTGCAGTTGTCATCACGCTAAACTCAAAGCTCCTTGGAGGAACTATGTGAGTGCTGGTTTATTTAGTAGCAGTTAAAATGCTCCCATGCACGGAGTATCTGCAGTGCTTTGGTTTGACTACTTTTTCCCCCACTTCTGTCTCTCCTTTCCAGCTCTTTTTTTCAGAGCCTCTGCGTTCTGGGTTACTGCGTCCTGCCCCTGACAGTAGCGATGCTGGTCTGCAGGCTGGTACTGCTGGCCGGTTCTGGGACTGTCAGCTTCATTATACGTCTTATTGTAGTCGTAGCTATGTTTGGTTGGTCAACGTTAGGTGAGTAACTTTTTCCATTATGACGCTGTTGGGTGCGCTGAGCAGTGCCATGCTTAAGGAGGTAGATCTGCATGCATTCTCTTGGGTAAAGCCAATGGATATTGTAGTTTGAGGTGTTTCCTAGGCTGCTGAGGTATTGCAGAAGTAGTTCTTCCGATCCTTGTGTTGGCAGAGATCCAGCCTCTGCCTATGCTCCTGCTGATTTTCGTGGTCATGGGCAAATTGCCTTCGGCAGAAGGATGATCATTTAATATTAAACTCCATGTGAGACTACTGGGTATTTTGTTCTGTGATCTATGTTATAAATGCTATTGGAAAATGCTAATTTCATACAGATGCATTTGCATTATTTCTTCTGTTCTTAATTTGTGAGTCTGATTCTTGTTACAAAATGTGAATCGGCATTCATCTTTCCGTATGATAAAGTTTTAATTGGTGGTTGTAGACCATTGGTACTGAGCCATGGATTACTCTGTTTTCTCTTTCAACAGAATTGTGATACAGATCCTAATTCAAAATTGTTAACATCTGCAGTAGATCTTAGACTTTAAGTTTTATGCTGCTGACTATTTAAGTATTTTTCTTCTTCACCAGCATCTACAGCTTTCCTGGCGGACAGTCAGCCTCCAAACCGCAAAGCTCTCGTTGTCTACCCCATCTTCCTCTTCTACTTTGTTATCAGCTGGATGATTCTCACCTTTACACCCCAGTGATATCTGATCAGAAGAGAAGAGACTCTAATGCGGACTGAAGTTTTTTCATGGGCGCTGCAGTTAATCAGTGGCTTTATCTCTTTCTAATTTATATATATATATACACACATACACAGATATTGTAAAAAGGCAGGTTATGGGATAAAGCCAGAGAACTGCAAAACTTGGTCATTTGTGTGTCCCTCTTTTTGAAAGATACAGAGGTCCAGCTGCTGAGGGTTTTTTTTTTATTTAGCCCTGCTCTTTAATTGTGTTAAATAAAAAATGCCCACCGTGACAGGGATTATTCCGCTGAGGAATAGAGCAGGAGATCCTGGAATTTCAGGACGTTGAGTAGATGAAGGCGAAGTTATAGGATCGCACGAGTTGGGAGAACTCTTGCCTGTGCTTGGATTCTCACTGAAGATGAATATGCCTTATGAGATAATAGAACTTCATTGCTGTTATGTGTTGGGTAGGGAAGAAATGTGTTTGACTCCTGTTCTTTTTCATTCACTTCATAGGGTGGTGAAATGTATATAAAGTGCATCATAGGATTGTGAGCTTTCACTTTGAAATCAGATTTCAGCAAAAAATAAGTTGGGTCCATTTTGCAATTAAGTGGAGCCGGGCGGAAAGGAACTGCCTTTGCTCATATTCATGCGTTGTGTATTTATGTTTCATCCCTTCCTGTGTCAAGAAAGAGTGTTGTAAGTTGAGGTTTTGAGACGTAAGGTGTTTGGATGCTAGCATACCACAGCAGGACTTAGGCCCGAAAGTTTCAAAATGGGTTGGAGGAAGGAAACTAAATCACGATGAAGGTGGTGGATGCTGTGAAGTAGGATATGAATTCCGGTCTTAACTGGTTTTCGTTTGGTTGTTTACAGGGACAGCGTTTCAACATAAATGTGTACGCGTTTGCATATTGTTTCTTTGTACTTACAGTGAGATGTGAGGGAACTTTTCTATAGGGTTTTGGGGTTTTTGGGTTTGGGTTCTTTTTGTTTTGTTTTTTTTTACTTAATACTTTTTATAAAAGGGGAGGAGGCTTTCTTCTCCAGTTCCCTGTAGGTGCGCTTATGTACCTTGCCTGGAGAACTATACACGGGTATACAAGTGTGCCAGTTGTATTTCAGTGTAGGGATTGAGACCTGGAGAATTGCTTTTTGAAAACTGTACAGAAATTATTTATGTTGTCCCATTATTTTCAGGAAGCAATCCAAGGGGAGAGCTTTGAAACATCCGGGGGTGAAAAAGCTGCTGTTAAAATGTCACTTTTCCTGAAAATGAGCATCATATTTCCTTTTTCCTGTAGTAACGCAGATGGACCTGAAATTGATGTAAGTGGGTCCTGCTGAGGTGTAAATATACCTAATTTATATCTATACATAAGAGTGCAGTTTCTGCTATGAACACTATAAGCATTTGATAGATGGGATGGAAGTTTCTAAACGTGCAGATTAAAAGTACATTTTTGCATTTCTGGGAGCGTGGAGAAAAGGGAAGGGAAAATCGGCTGCTCTCTGCAGGGACCCGGCTTTGCTGCAGCACAGTCGCTACTATCGGCGAGTGTGTGTGAGGCTGACGGCTGTTCTTGCGGCCTCCCGTACGGTCCGCGGCTGTTCTGGGGTGCCGCGAGAGGAGCTGCCGCGTTTCATACACGTGGGTATAAAATGGAAATGGGGAATTTTTAAACTTTCATTAAATTATTACTGGTATGGAATGTGCTTTTTCTTTTAAGTGCATGGTTTTCCATTCATTTAAACATTAGTTTAGCTTTATGAAGCTGAGAAGAAATATTCAAGGGACGTAGATAGTAAAGCTGTTGAAGGCTACAGTGGGATTCTCTGAGCCTAATCTTTCCTACTGCAGCATAAGAATTTAACCATACTTTTAGAGAAATCCTTGAAATTCTGTCTCTCTAGTGTCTTGTGACTTAAGCTAATACTATATCGGAAAGATAATTGGAGTAACATTTAATTGATCTTTTTGAAAAGAAGGAGAATGATTTCTAAGAGGAATTAAAATCCTAGCTTTTTTCCCTGCTTGTTTTTTCCTTAGGCGTAAGTCTCGTGATGGTTTGTTCTGTAACTTTGCGCTTGGCTTATACAAGAGGGAAGGAAATTATTTTTATATTAACTAGATTTACTTTTCAACTGGTCACTGAAGTTTTTTGTTGAGAGGTGTTTTTAATCTGAAAGAATAGGCAGAAATATACTGATTATCGGTGAAAGTGTGATTTTTTGTCTGTTTTGGGGTTTTTTGTTGTTGTTTTTTGACTCACGGCAATCCTTCTTTAGTAAGGAAGCCACCGTCTTCTAAAGCTGTAAAGTGGATTTATATCATTAAAGATGTACCTTGCCCTAAGGTTGTAGCTGGTAGGATGCAGGTAGGAAACCTGATTTTTTCTGAGTTTTCATGCCTCCAGCTGAATAAAGTTACTTATCTTGTGTGTGGTGGGTTTTTTTAATTGTTGTTTCCTCTAGCAGAGAGTAGAGGACATTAATGTCCTCGGCCAGGAGTTCTAGTTGCTGTAGCTCATTGCCTAATTCACCCTGCTTCTCTCTGCTTTCTGTCATGTGAGATGTGCTTGATGCCAATATGCTTAAAAGCACGCAGTTTATCTTCTCAAAAATAATCTCCCCACCACAGTGTTATAATCGGTTCTGGAAGAGCTGTGCTAAGAGTGGCTTGGCCTTTCAAATTGAAGACGATCATCTATTGAAAAACTTGGCCCTTTTCATTAGAAGAATGTAATTGCTTAGAAAGGCAGAGAGCACAAGCTACAAGCTCTACAAGTTCTGTAGAGCCACTGCTTGTATTGAATCGGCTTGCCCTTCAGCAAACAGGTGGTTCCCAAAGCGAGCTAGATGTGGGCACATTAAAGCACGATTGAAAAATTTCAGGTTTAGGCAAACGAAATACCTCGAGCTTATTTGATAGTCGCAGACTGCCTAGGATTAATGTTGATGATGCTCCTTTGAAATGATGGTATTATACGAGAGAGGTGAGAGTGCTTGTTCATTGAATGGCACTTCATCTTGCTCAGCTGGTTATAGAACACATTCCTCCAAAAATGCATGTGGGTAGGTAATCCTCATAACCACAACATATATTTTTAATTTGGTACGATGATGTATGTGATAACTCAATTGTTGTGCTTTCCAAGGGGAAAAAGTCTCTTCTTGTTTAAAGCCGGCTGAAGGAAAGGCAGCAAGGAGAAAAGCAGACATCTTGCCTTTAATGAAGTGTTTTAGCTTTTCTGTAGAGAAAGTGGGTGATTTTCTGATGCATAAACCAGGCTTTCTTTCCTACTAAGATTTTTTTTAATACTGTTTATCAGCTGAAGTTGTTGTATGTGTTTGAATCTGAATTTAATATTCATCTATTTAATACTGATGAAGAGAAGTTGTTTGTTTTCACTTTGTAAATTAAAACACGCTGAAAGGCACGTGAGCAATCTTATGTGTGGGTTGAAAGCGCTGTGTACACTGTACTGGCTCGTGGTAAGGACTGGCCTGTCCCACCGGAGCTCCCCGGCTCGGCTGCGTGGATGGGAGGCAGCCCCTTCGGCTCGCGGAGCCTCTCCTAAGGCGCGGAGGCACTCCAAAGGGATCCTGCCAGTACTTTGTCCAAAGGAAGGTGTCTTATACAGCCTGTGAGTTCGGAGTGAATTGAAAGGTGGGGCAGAAAAACAGCTGAGTTCCCTACTCCAGTGCCCATGGCATGCTTTAAGCATTTGATTTGTGTGTCTGTGCATCAGTGAGTTAGTAGGTGTTGGTAGAAGCACCTGGGGGAGGTGTAAATCCTTTTTCCCGCTGCTAGAACATTGCTGCTGTTACAGATGCATGTAAGTATTTGACGTTCTTAGGTTTTGGCCAGTTGTGCTAGTGCTTTCTCAGCACGAGGACCAGAGCGAACGTTTGATCTGCATCTGTTGGGCTGTTGTCCTGCGCCGGGCGGTGCCGTAAGGGACCAGCACTTCTGCATTCTGTGGCAGGAAAAAAAAAAAAAAATAAAGCCCTGAAGTTCTTGTTACAGGTCCGTGAGAGAGATGCCCAAGTGCCCGTAGCGCTCGGGTTCTGCAGGGACGAGGCAGCGAAGGGGAGCTGTGTGTTGGTAACAGCAGCGAGGCAGAAGGGTGGAAGCCTGCCAGAGTCCCTGCCCACCGCTTCTCCCTGGCCCGACACCGGGCGCTCTACCCCGGAGCAGGACACGTCAGGCACGCGTGCCACAACCCATCGAAGCTGAGCCGTGACGGCAGTTTGCTCGTGCTTAAGTCTTGCCTGTACTCCCGTCTGGTTCCAGGCTCTGCGAAGGGGAATGAACCGCTGCGCTGGCTTACCCTTAAACGGGTGTTCATGCAGGCGACCCCTCTCATTGCCTGCAGCTTCAGGGGAGGAGGGTGCCGGTAACCACCTAAATGATGCAAATCTGCCCGAGGGGTGCTTACCGGGACTCCGTGCGCCGTGACTAAAATGCGAGGGGACTAAATAAGGCGTGGGTAAGGAGGGAGCAGAAACTTGGTAGGGGGGTGGCCTAATGAATGAATGGCAATCGAAAACCATCACTGACCAGTGCTGGAGTTTGAAGTACCTGAAGTACATCTGTGCGCTTGCGCTGCACCGTGGGGTGATGGCGGGGTCTCTCCTGCGGGAGGCTGGCACCTTGGCTGAAGAGCCTTCCCTGGAAGGTGCTGGCAGCAGGACATGGCTAACCGCGCTCCAGGGTCCTCAGCTCTTCGGGTGGAGAAGGCCAAAATGTCCCAGTGGTCACAAGAGGGCGGCATGACCTTGCAGTCCCTTAGAGGTTGGCTTTCTCTCTTTCTCTCTCTCTTTTTTTTTAGTTCTTTTTTTTTTTTTTTAAATCCCCCACACACACAACTCCTTGGCTTTTTCTGTTCCATCGGAGGGAGGCCTAGGATGCGGCAGTCTATTTTTTCATGTCCTCTGTTTAGCGAGGTCGACTGCTTGGAGGCAGCCTCGGGGAAGGTGAGTTCTGAGCTTCCAACCTTGGCCATCGCTGGCATGTGAAGAGGCTCGTGCTGTTGTGCCTGACCTGATCACGCTACCGGGTTTCTACCTGGTCTGCCTTTTCTGTAATATTTACCCAATTTTGAGCAAGAAGATTACTTTCATTCAACAAGGGGCATTTTTTTAAAAAAGCCTATTTACTATGGCAGTGGGGAAATGATGAAGCATGGCTTTTTTTTCCCCAAAGACAATAACAATCAAGATACGCATGAAAGTAACTTCACTTAGAGTTGTGCATAGGAAATCGTTAAGACCTTCTGGATTATTTCCATCTATTAGTCAATTAATGCATTTATGCTCTGAAGCATACCATCCTTTTGCACTTCTGCATGTCGCAGAGCAGTTGCTCAATGCAGTTTCTTTTACCCTTGGCCAAGTCATTGGTGGGTGGAAAACTGAGCAAATTTCGAGATTATTTTGTATAGTCAGAGTCAGGGCTTATTAAATGCTTGACACTTTAAAAACTGGTCTTGTGGAAGTGCATAGCAAATTTTAAGATAGTCTTGCTTTTGGAGCCATGCTAGAGTAATCCAAGTAGCTTGCCTTGCATGTTAGTAAAAGAGATGTTATGGAGGGTATCAAAAGTGTCAACAAACTTGATCTTTTTGCAGAAACAGTGTTTTGCAATCTCTTCGGCTCTGCTCTTGGAAGCAAAATTGTTGCACCTGCAAGAACTGGTCTGAGACCACCCTGGTTTGTCAGCAGTTTGCACGTGGCCTGTTGCTGATGCTTGTTGAGATGGGTTGGTGCTTCCTCCTCCTTCATAGTCTGTGTGAACTTTCCTGTCACTGGTGCAAGAGGGAGGACACTTAGCAAAAAGAAGAGTGTAACTTAAACACAAGTGCAGAGTGACTAGTAATGAAGGACGTAAAAATATGAAGATTTTTGCCAGTGGCAACAATGATGTGTTTTCTGTGTGTTTTGGGTTCATTTTCTGGAAACATTGTATATCATTAATGTAGGTCAATATTAACTTTTTTTTCCAAGGTTACTATATACAAAATGGCTTCACCCTTTAATGGAATTTTTAAGAATTGTAAGTCATTTGAAGTCAAAATCGAGTGTTGGGAAGTCCAGGTGACAGAAGAACCAAGGGGCGCAGTGGAAGCTGCCGCACGGGAGTATTTGAGACTTGGCTATAAAACAGACTTGGCAACATACGGTGGTGGGCCGCTTTCTCCTGGCAGGTGCTGTGTTGCAGGATTGAATGAGAGTTCTCTGCATGTATTTTAATAGCTAAAACACAAATAAAGGGCCATTTGATAATCAGACTTTTCTGAATACACATCTTCAGTCAGTCAGATGATCTGAAATGCCGCCCTCCATCACCCACGTTCCTCCTGCCCCGGGGAGGAGGAGACCCCCGCTGTGCTGCCGGGAAGGGGGACCCTCCACCGGCAAAAGGTGCTTGATGCAGCAGTGCCGGGGACATCCCACCTCCCTCGGCTGGGCAGCCACAACCAGGTGGCGGGGCCCGGGGTGGCAGGTGAAGTCCCTCAGCAGCAGCTCTGGGGTACCTCCTGCAGCCCCAGGGGCTGGAGGCTGCACTTTTACCGACACATTGTTTGGGAGTTTGCATCTTTGTTTTGTTGTGGGTTTTTTCCCCCCTCCAACTAATGTGTCCAAATGTTCTGAAGTGCGCAACCACAGCCCAGAAATGAGGTGTGGTGGTTTTTCTTTTGTTTTCCTCCCCGCAGAGACAAGCCCTTGCTCTCAGGCAGAGCCAGCTCACAACGTGGGGAAAGTTGGAAGGCTGTACTCTGAACCCTCCACGGGAAAGCAGCAGGGCCAGGATCCCTGGGCTTTCCAGGCCGGTGGGAGCGGGCACGGCTGAAATCCTGTCTCGGAGAGGCGGGGGCTGGTGCTGGGGTGTCTGTGCTGCTGTGTGCCTGGCGGCAGGTTCGCAGCGGTGAAGGGGAGCTGCAGCCTGCTTGCAGGCAGGCAGGCAGGAGCACAGGTTTGTCCTTGGCAGCTGCCCGTGCAGACAGCTCTGAGCTGTGGCGGGGATGCTCTCTGGGAAAGTGGGTCTGGCCTCTAGCCCTCCCACGCGCTGTGGGCAACCAGTGCTAAAAATGCAGCAATTCTGCTCCAAAGAAGGTATTCCTGGATGCAACTCAGCGGTTAGGAATTACACTTTATTTGGATAAAGCTTGAAATTAGCATTCACACACACCCCCCCCCCCCCCAAAAGCTAATCTTTTAAGGCTAACGTGCTGTGCGCTGGGTTGTATGTTAGGACAAATGAACAGCACAGGTAGCAGCCAAGGGAATGGCTTTCCCAGTAAAATCAGGGAGTAACCCAGTGAAGCCCTTGACTGCTGGCACAGCAAACCTCTGATTCCTGACCTTTGTCTTTCTTGACAGGTGACTGAGGAAATGGCTGTGGGAGTTGGAAGTCAAGCCAGAGACTGCTGAATCTTCATGTCATTTTGACTCTGCCCAGAGGCAAGGCTGTGTGCCCGGAGCGTGCGTGCAGAGGTATTGCTCTTTGGGGTGCTCGCTTCCCCCGGGAGCGCGGCGGGACGAGCCTTTCTGCAGGCAGCGAGGGGAGCTGGACAGGGCACGCCGCGCTGAGCAAAGCGGGTATCTCAGCGGAGATGCCGGAGGATAACATCGCTAACGGGAATGGTGTGGCGGGGAGCTCCTACACCTGGGCTGCTGGTGTTGACGGAGGTAAGGGTCGCTGCGTTGCTCCGCGGGGGCAGGACATGCAGCACGGGGGGCAGTGCCCGTGCTGCGCGGGGGCTCGGCGTGCGCGTGCCAGGGCACGGGTCCCTGAGGGACGGGAGAAAGGAAACCCTTGTTTCCAGGGTTTGCTGTAGATTTTGTTCTCAATCCTAGTGAGAATAAAAAGCTATAAAAAATGCACTTGCCGAAGTGGGAAGGATAGCTTTGTTATTTCTACCTTGGTTATTTTCTTTGACCCTTGTCACCCTCTGCCCGCATGTCAGAGTTCAAAGCCATTTGCTCGTACAGGAAAGCAAACAGGGACGGTTTTGTTCAGTGTGTTACAGCCTCCCTGTGCCTGGCACCTCGGCACATACGGCGCTCTAAGCCTTCTGCATCTGATAAGCTGCTGTTTGTGCTGTAGGCTGAAGCGAGGGAGCTGAACATCAATAGGAGCCGTAGGGACGGCGAGGCAGATGCGGGCGGGCAGCAGCCGGGCAGACTCCTGCCACCCTGGTGCTCTGTTCTCACTGCAGCGTTGGCAGGGGACGAGCTCTCCCAGCGCTGCCGCCGTGCTGGGGCAGGAGGAGACGGAGCGATTGTCATCTGCCTCGGCTGAACTCCTCCTGCATGTGCAGAAGGCATGGCTCCAGCTCCTCCCGGGAGGCCTGAGACAGCATCTCCTGTGCTGTGCTGGCTTGAAACACACCTTCAGACTGCTCCCAGGTGAAACATGTCTCAATGAGACCGCTGCAAACCCCGTCTCTTCCCCCAGTGCTGCGTTGCCGGCAGTGGGAAGAGAATAACATGAAACACAAGCTCCCTCTGAAAGGGTAAAAGGAGTTTTCTATTTTAAGAGAGAAATAAAGAATACAAAACAAAGGTGGGGAAAGGCTGAGCAGCGGTCCCAGCACATAGGTAGCAGCTTTTGCAGGAGTTGTGTAGCAGGCAACTGCTACAGGTTGGATAGCTGTTGCTATTTACTGTCGTTCCAGTGTGTACAGGGTTATTTAAAACATCTGTTGACCTGACTCAAAGTTAGGCTAGCCAAGTTGTGCAGTGTGATGCAACCTCAGAAAACAGTGGAGCAGAGTCTGGAAGCTCCAGTGAGTAAAGCATGGACATACTTTGGGTAAGGACCATTACATCCCTTTCTAGTTGAATGGAATGGAAAGGAAAATGAAGAAAAGCAAAATAAATGATGACACCTGGGTGATTCTTGCCAAAAAGTTGTGGTTTTGCATTGCCAGTTTTCCCTTTGTTGGGCGGTGGTTTCTGTCCATGGACAACGGAGATGAGGAGTGCTGAACACCGAGCAAAGCCACCTGCGTCTCAGGGTCATTGGGATGAGCTTCTGACCTGGTGCTTTTCAGCTGATGAAGATGTTTATGGCTTCTCCTGTCAGAGGAGCAGCAAGTGCAGTCCTGAGGATGAGCCTGACTACGCATCCACAGATGACAACTTCTCGCCTCCACTGAGTGGATCTTTTTCCAGGAGAACCCGGGGGCACTGTCCTCACAGAGGATCGGCAGGGCACAGAGGGGATGCTACAAGCAAGAATAAACTTTTTGGCAGTGGTGAAGTGTTGGCTTTCAATGAACTTTCTCAGACAAAGCACGAGCATGTGCTCAAGCATGGTGAAACAGATACAGTGCGGCTGCTCGGGCTGCTCTGGGCAGACGTGGGGAGAGACTGCGACATCCTGGACTGGGAGGAAGATGAGGATAATGCCTTCTCTCTGTCCCCTGGGGAAATGAAGACGCGGCCCAGACGGCTGGTGAGTGTATCTGTCTTTCAGGCATATTCGCAACCAGAGCCGAGGCACTTCAGAGCAGTGGTGACTGGTGCCCGGTACCTGCGCCTTTGCGGTGCCCGGCTGGTCCTGAGGCTGGGTTCCTCTGGCAGATGCAGAGTGTCTTTGTCTTCTCTAGGCACTTAACTCCTGCTTCAGGCTGGTGAAGTGCAGTGCATGAAGCTGACTTTGTACCCTTTAACAGTCGGTGTTACGCCCTGCAGGGTTTCTACCCCAATAGGAACCAGACGCGTGCTCGCGTGGTCAAGGGGACCAGTGGTCAAGGGGAGCAAAGGGGGAGGGCAAAACGTGTCCCCTGAGGGCTCGCAGGAAAGGCTGTTGGGACAAACAGCTCTGGCCCGGGGAATTAGCGCTGGCTGGTTTCCCCGGCATGTGGGTCTGGTCGATCGTGGGCTTTGCTCAAGGCTTCTCCTCTGGCTGTGGACCAGCGGGCTCCTGGGTGGGCTCCCTTGCTTGTTGTATTTGTGCTCCTTGTGTATCACGCCTGTCTGTTGGGGTCCCAATAAGACCTCTGTCCCCGCCTTAAATCCCTCTGTTCGCAAGAAACTCATACAAACGTAATTACCGGCGACACCTCTGGCTCCCCGTTAAATTTGGTTACAAGTGACTGTGGGCTCCAGAGTCCTTAAATCAGGAGAGCCGTGCCTGTACGGAGCCATGGGACAAGCCTTGTCCCTGCGGCTGTTCCCCAAGCACAAAACGGGCAGAGAGGGACTCCAGGCAGCTCCAGCCCTGCCACTCCTGATCCTGCTACACGCCAGGCTGGGCCTTCTGGTTTGCTTTCCTATGCAAAATAACTCTGTTTTTCTCGTAACCGAAGCTACAGTGAAGCTGCTGGACTGGGTGCTGATGTTAGGGCTGCTCTACCGTTGCTGAGGTGGCTGCTGGAGTGCTGTGCAGTTCTCCTGCCCAGCCTCAGCCTTGTTTTGGCTTTTCTCCTGTACAGGTTCATTGTCAGGCAGGAGCACGTCTGCCTCTGATGTGGTTCTGGTAAGAGGTGTCTGCTCCTGTGCCGAGTCAAGCCGTTATATCCAGGCAGTTCGGATAGTGGCTATAGCTGCTGTGCATCCTGCCTTGCCTCTCCCTTGCGTATGGCCAGGAGTCCATTTTCCCTGGTTTTCCAAAGGAGTCTGTGTGTCTGCTGCTCTGCCCCGCATTGGGTCAGCTGTACCAGGCACCAGGATCAGTGCGGCACTCCATCGGTTTGTTTGTGCAGATGCAGCAGCCTTCATATAAGCCACCCTTAGACTGACTAAACCATTTCCAGAAAAATAATTTCCCAAACCACGCTGAGCCTCTCTAGCACCTGGCAATTTTTCTGGCCATTGAAATCAGTATATGTGTGTGTATGTGTGTGCATATATGCATATATATATGCCCTGCTTCATTCTTTGCTTACGCAAGATGGGTGCTGCGAAGGAAAACGTATAGGGTAATGAGACACAAAATTAACGAGATGGCTGTGTCTCGCTAAACAACTCTTCCCTTGTTATCCCGAGGGACACTGACCTGCCTTGCTCACAGGAGCCAGCAAGGCTTACAGGGCTCTGTGAGCAGGGGTTTACACCAGGGCTCCCTGCCGGGAGACGAGCCTCACCTCTTGACAAAGTCTGTCTGGAGGAGCGGTCCATACTCCCTCCCTGATAGGACAGGGATGTTTGCTTGGTTTTTTTCCCATGCAGCCCAAGAGATGGAAAATCCCTCCCTTGGACCATGCCCTGTATTTGTCTTCCTGGCAGGTGCTGTTCGCGCCCGGGGGTGGCTCTGCCCGCTGCACTTTGCTCAGCGTAAAGGAAGAAGCACACCTCTGTGCTTCTCCCGCTGTTGCCGATGCGGCCTGATGCAAGGCAGGAGTCTGATGAGCTCATCAGTTTCTATAAGAAAAAGGCAGAGGGTAAATTTCAGAGCTCAGCAAGAACTGCCGGATTTCATTTGGATTGTGTTTTCTGGTTCTTTTCAAGTCTTACTCTGGTGTTTCGTGTTGCTGTCTCAGGGTCATAAACAGACAGTGCAATTATTTATACCGTGCACTTATTTAAAACCTGCCTCTCCCCGTAATTCAGTCCTCCTTTAGCAAAACAAACATGGCTCAGAGCTGGGATGGAGTTGCTGCCTCTTTCTTTCTCAGGGCTTCCGAATTCTTCACAGAAGCCGGGGACAGCGCAGCCCTGCACTCGACACGGGGACAGCACGGTCTGGCACCCAGCCTGCAGCCAGGATGTGTCCTGGGGAAAGAGGCGCTGGGACGGGGACCGGGGCGAGCGCGGAGATGGGGTAGAGGCTGCTGGCTCCTAGGAGGTCGCTCAAGGCATCTTTGTAATTTGGAACAGACAGGTGCTTTTCTTCTGATGTTGTGTTTTAAGGGACTTGTAACCGGACTGTGAAAGTTTGGGCTTGGATGTTTCCGAGCTGGTGGGCTTCAACCGGAGAAACAAGCCCGTGTTGCTGTGGCCCCTGGAGCCCTCTCCCTGGCCGGCAGAGGGGCGGGCGGCCGTGCAGGCTGCGGGGCTCGGCGCTTTCTGCCCGGAGCAGCACTGTAGGCTCAGTCTCTGAGCACTTAGGACAGAGATCCTGCTCGCTTAATCTTTGCTTCTTTCGCTTTTCCTCTTCTAGCTCTTAATTTGCTTTGGAGCGGGGATCCAGAGCAGATTGCTCCAGCTCAGCCCTTCGGCGTGGGGCTGAGGGCAGGACGCTCTCGCCGGGATGAGCCTGGCAGCCCTTTTGCCGTGGGGGCCGGGGGAAGAAAAGAATTTGCTGCTAAATAATAATGCTTTTGTGTGCATGAGGGTTTACACAAAGTGTTTTCTGAAGCTGCCTCTGAGTTTTCCTGGCGTCCCCAAAGAAGGTTAGCAGCAGCATGCATGGCTCCCGTCCAGCCCTGGAAGCGCTCTGGGGCTGCGGTGCCCGTGGGCACGGGACGGGTACTTGCTGTCCCCGAGCAAGAAGCGCCTCTCCTTATTCGTGCAGTCTATGGCCTGAAGAAAGGGCATCGTTGTGGTAGCGATTTTTGACTGAAAGGGTGCCAGGAGAGGCTGTGCCCGATACTGGATTGTTTTAAATGTCCTCTGCAATTCTCCTGAATGGGAAGAGCACCATGCAGCCGTCCCACAAGTTCGGCGTGCCCCTGCTGCTGCCGCCTGCTCCGTGCTTGCCAGACCTGGCTGCCTCTGCCCTGGCCCCCCTCTCAGTTTTGGTGTGTTTTGCTGTTGGGGTGCCTGCGAGGTCGGCCCAGCTCTGTGGGGGTTTGACTGCAGCCACTGCAGCAAGCTGGGCTCTTGAGGACGACCTGAGTGTTTCCGACCTCTGGGCTCTGTGCCGTGGTCCTCGGTACTTTTGCAAGGAGGCTGGCTTGGCCAGCCAGCCCTTTGCTTGTTGTGGCAATCTTCCAGAGACCCCAGAGTGCTGGAGCATGATGGCAGAGCCCGGTAAGCCAAACTGGGTATAGGCTGGCTTGCAGAAACCTTTGGATCCTGTCACTTTCATGCTTCTGCATCCAGAGATGCACACACTGCTGCTTGGATCCATGAGGGAATTTCACTCCTGGCTCTGTGCTGGGTGGAAGGAACGGTGCTGCGCCTAGGTACTGGCATCCCATGAGCGCAGCTGCCATGCCCCTGGCACCGCACTCTGCATGAGAGGCTGTGCTGGACAAGGCTTGCCTCTGAATCCAGGATGTGGAAATCTTGGTACATGGATGGTCCAACCCTGCGCGAGTGAGAGAAGGCTGTATGTGAATTCATCGCGAGGGGTTAAACTTGCAAAGACCTGCCCTCTTGTTGCAGGGAGCAGAGAGCTGCACCTGACAGAGATTCCTCTGTCTTGTTAATTAATCCCAAACCTTGGCCAGAAATAAGGCTGGGATCTTACCCAGACAACAGCTGTTGCTAGAACTATGTGCGAAAATATCTAAGTAGGCCAAATCTAGTTTGTTAAATGGCATTTCATTGTGCAAGCCTGAGAGACAGATGTGTCTCTGTTGCCTGAGATTATTTTATTTATTTTTTTTTTTAGCTGCTGAGCATGTTGGCTGTCAGAGGCAGGTAGCCGGGCACTGGCAGGAGCGTGTCCCTTGCACCCAGCCAGCTGCTGGCCGTGTGTGTTTGTGTGTGCACGCGTGTGCCGGTGCCCCTCGCGTGATGCCAGCCCTCCCGGTGCTGCTCTCGGGCAGGAGAGCCTGGCTGTGAAGGGGAAGGGCTCCCAGGCAGCCCCCTGCTAAATCAGCTGCGTTTCTGGGCTCGTGCAGGGAGCGCGGGTGCTCGGGACTGTCCCTCTCCGTTCAGCCCCCGGGACAGAGCCAGGCCCTGCCCCGGGCTGTCCTCTGGCTGGTAATAGCACAGCCCTTTATGTTTCCTACACATTTGCCATAGGAGCCTCCCTGCTCTTGCTAATAATAAGAGATGCTCGCAATTCCTTGTGCTGGTCTGGCGCCTGCCTTTGGGGGCAGAGGATTAATGTCCCAGCCAGGCTCTAGCGGCTCAGTAATATTCCCATGGGGAAGGGAAAACTGCCTTGTGAGCATTCAGCTTATGCCACTCTTTTATATGTAAAAATACAGCCTGTATTAGTTTTCTTTTTATCTTCAGGATGCCTATATGAAAACCATGGCATAGCAGCGGGTTTTTGCAGGAGTTCTGCCTCTTTGTAGGCTCTTGCCAGACACTTACTCTTAGGCGCTTGAATATAAATAGAGTTAAAATCGGCTAGGTGTACGGGTCTCAGAAAAAGCCATTTTCCTTCTGTATCACTTGGGTCTATTTGTAATTTGTGTAACTTGTCTATAGTATCTCAGAAATGTTACCGTCTCAGTCATGCTCTTCAATGCATTTAAATAGCGCGCTCCCCCCACGCTGATCAAAAGCCCTGGGCACTGCAGCATCGCACACTTAAACCAGTCGGCCTCAGATGCAGATAAAGCGAGGGGTGCGTGGCGAGGAACGACCTGAGCTCGTGTGCTGAGCCAGTGGATTTGGAAATGGTCATGTAAAGGCTGAGAGCAAGCGTCCCCTACGGATAGCAGCTACCCTGGGTGGATAAAGGAGGAAGAAAGAGGGAGGAGGGATGGAGCCAGGCACCCGGATCCTCCACGATAACCTGGCTCGGGATGGTCCCGGTGGTCGCCCACCGTGGCTGCGTCCCCCAGCTAGGCTGTGCGGAGCGCAGCAGAGCCCTGTTCCCCGCTGGGGCTGCCGCCAGCCAAGCGCCTGCGCTGCCTGCGGGTTATTTCTGCTTCCCCCGCCGGGGTCGGGGGTTATTTTTCACTGGTGGTGTCGCTGTCCTCGCCTGCAGCCCCGGGAGCGTGGAGGTGGGGGGTCCTGGCGAGCCCCTGGCGTGCAGCAGCTGGGCCCGGGGAGGGAGGGTGCCCCGCTTCTGGGGAGAGCCAGGAGGCTCTTGTTAACAAGGCTAACGTTTTAATGTGGATGGAATTTACTGGTGCAAACCCCCTGTTGTGGAAGTCTTCGAGCTTTCTGGCTGACAGCTGCGGGCTCACGGGTTCGTGGAAGTCCCAGTGAATCGGGGCAGGCGCAATCCCCAGGTTGTGCACCAGAAATTCCACAAAAACTTCATTGCCTGTGTATTTCACTGATGTTATCTCTTGTTGAGTGAAATTTGGGAGTTTTGTGAGTCTGTGAGGACTAGTCGGCTGAAAAGTTTATTGGGCTTCAATGTGTATACTAAATAAATCGGTATTTGTAAATACAGTCACTGGTATTTACAAACCACACCATCCTTTGCTGGGAAATGTGCAGATTCAGCCTTTGCCAGGACCTTTGAAGGGGCTGGGGAGGGAGGGGAGCTTCTTGCAGTCGTGGATAAGGCAAGGGGCCCTCGTATCGTCCGAGGGAGTTTGGCTTGTGTCTGAAAACGTACCTGGTGTTGGTGGGTGAAGCATCAGCAGGATGCGAGTGCCACAAGTGCTGGGAGGGGGTGACGTCCCGCTCCTGTGTCTCAGCCTGGGAAAAGGGACTTGCCGAGGGGACGCCGGTGGGGACCGGCTGGCTGCTTTATTGTTGTGGGATGGGGGATTTACGCCTTTGGCCCCAGAAGGGTTGCAGGGGTGCTGCCCTGCTCACCGGCGTGTTTCCTTTTGCCGCAGGAGCTGGCGCGTGGGGATTAAGTAATTGCCTAATTGTCCGTCAGAGAGGCAGGCTTTCCCGCAGTGCTGGGTCTCCGGTGCAGCCTGCGGCAGCGCGTGGCATCCCGGCAGCCGAGCCCCTTCCCGCATCCTCCCTTGCAGGCAGCTCCAGCCCCGGCACAGGGCGCGCGGCGCACGCGGGAGCTGCGGCGCAAGGAACGGGCCGGTTTGCCAGGCGAGTGGCGTGTGTCCAACAGACAAAGGCCGGGGCATTTCCCCTTGTCCTGGTCGCAGCACCAGCCCAGGCAGCGTATTCATAGCTTGTCTGTCGCTCCTCAGAGTAGAAGCAGCAACTGCCCCGCTGGAAATAACTCTCCAGCTGGGCCCTGCGTTTGCATGAGTGCGCATGTCAAGGCTGGTCACGTTGGATGGTGATCTTTCATAATCAAGCCTGCCTTGGTCAAAACTGTTCCCTTACTGATCACCATCCCACAGCATCCCTCCGGGTGCTGTGTGCCCCCTTCCAGGGTGCTGCTTGCTGGCAAGGGTGGGCTGGCCCGCTCACCGCGGTGGATGGGTGGCAGAGCCGTGGTTCCCTGCCTGCCTGGGATGGGGCCACCACCAGTGGGACGTCTGGCAATGTCTGATTGAGCAGCAAAGGCCAGGAGCCCTGTTATGAGTGACAAAATTAGGTACCTGTTCCAAGAGACGACATGACTTTTGTTTGAATGGTATGTTCTCGCAATCAAGACCAAACAGTTTAGACTCTCATCTGTGGAAAAAAAAAACAAAACAAAAAACCAAAACACACCAGATCTTAACAGGTGTCTCATGTTCCTGAATGCACTGTTGGAGACTGGAGCGCATATGCTGGGATTATTTTTAATGAGGAATGTTTTAAGGGAAAAGTAGCGGTGGCAGGCAGGCAGGGAGCTCGCCGCTTCACTGGAGGCACGGGGCAGCTGTGGGACAGCGGGAAGCTGCTGCTCTTCAACGTTCACATATCTCAGTAGGCTTCTCGTGCTCCAGCCGTTGTGGTGCCTGGTGCCTCTTCAAAAGCAGGGCACCAAGCCGAGCGGAGGCTGTTGGCCTCTCCAGCTGGAGCCCAGCGCCGAGGTCTGCTCTGGGGATGGCATCGCAGCCCGAGCCCCAGCCGTGGGGTGCCACGTGCCGGACCTTCCCGGGCAGAGCCCCCGCCGCCCCTCGCCTGGGGGCACGGGAGGGCTGGCCCAGCGCAGGAGGGGTTCAGCCCTGTCCTTGGAAAGGCACGGCCTCCGCAGCCCCCCGCGTGACGCTTCCCGTGGGCGGCAGGTTTTACACCCTCTCCGCCCCTTCTTCTCTCGCCACCGAGCGGTGTCGCAGCCCCTGCCCGGCGCTGCCAGCCCTGCCCCGTCAGCAGCCGCCCGGCAATTCAGCGTTATTAAAAGAAAAGGGTTACTGTTCCCGCTATGCTAATAGGGCAAACGCCTGCTCTGCAAGTAGCTGCTCCCTTCCTGACCTCGGGGAAATGCCTGCACACAGCAGCAAGTGGAAAATCACTGCGTGCTGATGGCTCGCTGCGGCTGCTCGCTGGCAAGGCGCAGCTTGCCCCCCGCTCACACCTCTTCAGACGCCCCACGTTTTCCCGCAGAAGTGGGACCAGCCCTCGGGAGCAGGACCAGCAGCGATGGTGGCTTCTCTTGGCGGCCGGGCTGCCAGCCCTTAGCTGATACTGACACTCTGGGTGGTGTTGAGCAGCAGTGGTGGCAGCCATAGCTCGTCAATGGGACAGGAATAGCTCC
Source organism: Scopus umbretta (assembly GCA_013400535.1). Classification (NCBI taxonomy): domain Eukaryota; kingdom Metazoa; phylum Chordata; class Aves; order Pelecaniformes; family Scopidae; genus Scopus; species Scopus umbretta. The sequence goes on from VZTL01078325.1 coordinate 61,008, forward strand.
TGGCCGCGAGCCTGTTCAGAGGCGACATGGGATCCTCTGGGGGATGATCTGTTGTGAGAAGAGGCTGTACCTGTCCTCCAAAATACCGGCCCTGTCCCATGACTTTGCAGAGAAAGCAAGATGTTTGTCACAGTGCTGGGTCTGGTTGGTGAGCGTCCCGCTGTCTGTCCGAGCTCTGGGCACTGCGGGCAGCAGACGGGGCAGGGCTGGCACTCACCACGTGGAAAACTCCTAGTGAGTCAGTACAGTGTGGAGTTTTCCTTGGAATCAGCCTTTTAAAATTAACTTGTTTAAAATGGGCTCTCATGTAAGTCTGAAGGCAATAGTGATACATGCGGAGAGAGAGAGATAAAGAGAGAATTAATAGAAATGGCTTTTGTATTTTCCTGTAGATATCCGTGGAGCAGGTACATTAGAAATGTTGGGAAGAGACAAATGCAGCACTGGAGCCTGCGTCTTGGCAGAAATACCCGTTTTGGTGTGTACAGGCTTCAGCCACTTTGCAGGGGATCCAGTCCCCAGGACCTATTCTTACCGAGGATGGTATCCTGGTATGCTGAAGAAGGATCCTAGATTCAAAATTACTCGAATGCTTTTGGGATGACTGGATAGGAAGAAGCTACACAAGTATGCAGAAGCCTCTGTAGTTTGTCTCCCAGGCCCTGGGAAGGAGACAGCTTTCTTCTGTTTGCACTAACTTGTTTTTTGTTGCTTTTGGAGGAAGTGGGAAAAGGACTTAACACTGCCAGAGCAAGCAGTGGAGTGAGGTGCTGGCGGGGTCGTTTCTCTGGCAGCGCCTTTCTGGTGGGCTGGTAGAGTTGTGCCTGTGCCGCTGCGTGGCTGCCCCCCTTTCCGCAAGGACTTTCCTGGTTTTGGCAGGACAGGGCCATCTCCATCATTTCCCAGGGCTGCCTGTAGTGATGGTGGCCGGGAGCACCTCCTGCAGGATCCTGTGATGGCAGTGCCATTCAACGGCTCTGCCTTGGTGGCGGGTCCCATGACAGCCTCAAAATGATGGCAGCGGTACCCAGTGAGCTGGATGGGGACGTCTGGAAGCAGGCAGTCGTCCCAGCTGTCTTCATCCCCCTATGGGAAATATTTGCAAGTCCTTGGAATAAAAACTGTGGCCCTTGAGGCAGTGGTGAGTGAGTTATGGAGGGTGGCTGTCAGGCAGCAGCGTCTGGCTTTAACTCCTACATGCGCCCTCCTACAGGTGAAATGCTTGCTAGGAAAGGTGAGCCCCGACAAGTGTCCCATAGAGGCGAGGCGCTCTTCCCAGCCGCAGGCATTTAAAGGAGGAGAAAAGAGGCAGATGCACAAAGCTTGTGCTGTTCCTCGGTGCCCCCAGCCCCACTGTGCTGGCCCAGCAGCACAGGGGACATGGCAGAGGAGCTGTGGCCGGTGCCAAGCCTGGGAGCGGTGCCCAAATGCCACTGAGGAATGAGCAAGGGGGAGATGGAAGGAGGCAGCTGGAGCCGGCGCCGGGACTGACACTGCCTGCCTGCTGCCGCCGAGGCCACGCCGGTGCCGCGCTGTGGATCCGGGGGCCTGGGTGCGGGTCAGATCTGCAGGATGCTACAGGGGTGACAGTGCCCGATGCCACCTTCTCCAGGCAGGTGCAACTTCTCCATCTCTGCTGCATCATGGTCTTCCATGCTCCCGTTCTTGCCTTGTCTCCCTGCTCCCACATCCCAGGAGCTGTGACTGCTGTCTCCGCTTCACTGCAGAGAGCACCAGCGAGGCTGGCACTGTTCCCACTGTAATGGAGATCTGGGATCTGAGCAGGCCCCTTCAGCTCAGTGGTGGTGGTGGTGGCTGTCGCCGGGAGGAGCTGCCGCGTACCATGGGACGTCCTGTGCTTGCGCTGCCGCCGACCCGGGTCCTGCCAACCATGGCTTGGCTCGCTCCTCTGTTCCTCTCCCTGATGGTCTTCCCCTCCACCAGCACCTCCGGGCTGTCTCGGTGTCCCCCACATGGACAAAGCCAGGCACTCTGAAGGGCATTGGTGACAGGCAGGGAAAAGCAGTGAAGATGGCCCCAGGACAGGCAGGAGGGGTCTGCCGAGGTGCCGGTCCTGCCTCGGGGGGCCCCAGCGCCGCGTCCTGGTCCGCCCTGGCTGACGTTTGCCGGAGGGCTCAGCTGCCACGCGCACCAGCTGCCGGGGTATCGCGCCGCAGGCGGCGCCTCGTCCTGGGGGAGAGCCCCCGTGCTCCCGCGCGCCAGCACGTGCCACCTGCCTGCCGTCAGCGCGCCCGGGCTGTGCGTGGGCAGGGCCGTCCCCTGGGGCGCGCGGAGCCCGACGCCAGCCTGGGGTTGGGCGGTGGGCAGGAGCGGTGCCACCGGCTCGCTGGGCATCCCCAGCTGTCCTGTGGGAGCATGGCTCAGCCCCGGCGTCGCTGCTGATCAACTTGCCGGAGCTAATTCTGAGATAATCTCCCAAATCACCAGTTGGTGGGGTTTTCTTATGTGCCTGCAAGAAGACTTCTCGCCTGGGGGCCTGTGCACCGGATGGCTTGCACAAAAGTTTGTGGCGCTGCCTTTTATTGTGGTACTTCTCGTGAACAAATGCTAAGTTTGCACAGATGTTTGTGGAAGGAAGATAAGGAGCTGTGAATAGAGTTGGAGTGAATGGCTCGGCCACACCTGATGGCTGGAGGTGTTTTTTCCCCGACATTTTTTCTCCCTGCTGGAGTCACACCTGCAGGCTTGCCGAGCAGTGCCCACTGCCCCACGGAGAGACTTGGCTGCCTGCTGTGCCTGCGGTGAGGCTGGCTGCCCGCCGTGAACCTGGCCACGCCGGCGCGTGCAGGAGGCTGCAGGTTGCGGCAGGGGCATCCGGGGACGACAGCGTGACCGCGTGGGTACGGCTTGTCCCTCGGAGAGTGTCAGGAGCCCTCTCGAGTGCATCTGTGACCGCTGCTGGGGAGCTGGAGCAGGGGCCGGAGTGAAAACCTAAACCGTCTGGGGTTTGGGTTTCCAACGTCCTACATGTGCCTTTGACGGCCAAGCTCCCATTTCTTTTGCTCTGGGGGTGTTTCTTTTCCCTCGCTCCTTCCCAGAGTCTGGGAACGGGAGCGCAGCTCGGTGCATTCAAGGCAGGAAGGAAAGCCTGGAGCTGTTTAAAACTCGCAATCTTCAGGGAATTTCAATCGCCGTCCAAGCCTGTTCGCAACCAACTGAATAACGGTGCAGGGTTTGAATCGCTGGCCCGCCTCCGCAGGCAGCGCTGCCTCCTCCCTCCCTCCCTGCCTGCCTGTGCCGAGCTCCTGCCCGCACTGGGGCTCTGCCCAGCTCTGTGTGCCGCAGGCAGCAGCCATGGGGGTGCCGGGGTGGGCTCTCCCCAGGGCCGGGGGCGATGCCGCGGTCTAGGGGGGCTCCGTGCCTGCCCCCCTGCCCGGCCCATCATGCCATTGCTGGATTTTTTCTGGGCTTGCTTCAAAAGAGCCAAGGTAAGGAACGGTCTATTTAACGGTGTCCGTCTTTTGACACCCTCCTAATTTCAGGAGAAGCTGCCGGAAGGGTCAGTGGGGGAGGCGCCCGTAGCCGGGCTGGGGTTTGCGCATGGTGCCCGATGGCTGCTCCGGAGGGATGTTGTGCCCGCGCCCCACGTGCACGTGAAAGGTTAATTTTGGATGGGCCGCATGCGGATGCGTTGGTCAGCGTGCCCTGTGCTCACCCATCACGTCAGCGACGGCACCTGCGTCTTGGAGCCCGCAGCCCTGAGGGCGGGCAGGGTGCCGTGCCCGGCTGAACGCGGGCGGCATCGGCGTCGGGATGCAGCACCGGTGGTTCTAACGCAGTCGTCGGTGGGCTCTGCGTGCGTGTCTGCGCTGCCGGCCCCCCGACATGGTCTGCACAGGCCAAGGCAGACCCTGTGGTGCACAGCTCGGGTGGTGCGGCCGGTGGCTGCCCGGCTGGGCTGGGGGCACCCTGCACGCTGGGGCTGGCCTGGAGGCTCGGGTTGCTCCCGGCACGGCAGCGGGACCACCTCCGGCTTCGCCAACCTGGAGGGACGGGGCGGCTGCGAGCGAGATGACAAAGGAACAGTGAGACAGGAGGCCCCGAGTTTTTAATTTCCTGCAGCAGTGGTTCTTGTGGCATCTGGTATTTTTCATTCGGGTTTAATTTCTCGTCTGTTGCCTTAATAACATGCAACTCTGACTGCCCCTGTCTGTTGTGTTGGATTTTTTGTATCACAGCCTGTGCAGTGCGGTAGTAGGTGTGCTGGGAAGGTAGATTTTGGAGGTATTGTGAGTATGGATTTCAGGAGCTTCAGACTGAAAAAACCCACTAAAAATCCCTTTCCAGCCAGTGCTGTACACCGGGCTGTGTCAAGCGAGTGGATCTGCCGTGGTGAAATGAATGTGGAATGCACGCTGTTCCCCCGGGGTTTCAATGCAAAGCTTAAAATAGTTGAGTCTAAAAATGACATTTGTGAAATTCATTAATAATATTAGTAGCTGTCTTGTCCCTGCTGTCTCCAGAGAGCTTAGCAAGTCCTTGTTAACCCTTCTCATCCCAGCGAGCTGCATGTTGCCATCGTGCTCATGGCGACAGGGAGACACGGACCGGGTCCTGCACCCCTGCCTTGCAGAGCTGCAGCTCCCAGAGGGCTCCAGCCTGGCCCGCGCTGGGCTCCCCGGTGCCCGCAGACTTCAGCGAAGTCAAAAGCAACCCGCAGACCGTGGGTAACCCCATGCCTGAGGAAGGGTCCGCTTGCCCAGCTGGCCTGGGTGGCAGGGAGGAGGCGGCGAGCTGCGGGGAGCCTTGGGGTGGCTCCTGCCCTCGCTGTCCCCGGGCCCCCCCGGCTGAGCTGCTCCTCTGGCCACGGCCCTGGGCAGCGCGTGGGTCTTCTCCCCACCCTGGATGTGTTCCCAGGCCTCCCCCCATCTGAGGATACTTCTCCATCCGAACCTCCGGTTTTACTAATTAAGCCAATATTTGTATCTGTTTCTTGCTTAGAAAACGCTTTTGCAGTACGCCTGAGCAGTGTGGGGACCGGGCGTGGGCAAAAGTCATTCAGGGGTCTGGGGGCAAATTTGTCCTTTGGTTCTGGGGCTCTTTCTCCCCACCGTCACCCCCGGGCCCTGAGGTGTCATGGCCAGGGGCCTGTGATAAGGGAAGCTCCAGGCAATGGGAGGCTCCAGAAGATATTTGCCATGAGATAGCTGGGCTTTATGCTCAGAAGGGACGGGCTTTGTCCAAGGAGAACAAGCCCTGGAGAACAAGGGTGAGAGCCCCTTGGCTGACCACCTCCAGCTACCTGCCATGGGGAAAAGGAAAATCTGCTTCAGTAGGTGCACACAAAGCGGTGCTTCCCTCGGAGCGGTGGCGCAGCAGTGAAGGATGGGGGACTCTGCCGGGATGGGAGCTTCCCTGATGCTCAGACGTGAGGGCCAAAATGATGTTTCTGCATTTGGTGCTTCCTCGGTAGCTCAGCCCACGAGGCTTTTGTTGAGTTTGGAGCCGCAAAACCCCAGAACAGCGATAAGGGTCTCCCTGCTAGATACTACAGGTGCCTTGTTCCAAAGTTCAGGAGTGGTTGTGCTCTTTTCAGTTTCCTTTGCTGGTTTTAAGCTTCCCATCGCTTGGCTTGCAGCAAGGCAAGGTATTCTGGTGGACACTTTGTTTCTCTCTTCTTCTTCCATCCGCATACTGCAGTTCCCATATTTCCACTTCAGTTCCACAGCAGCCGCCAGCAAATGGGACCTGACCCATCCCCACCGGGTTCCCCCGAGTGCCGGACAAGTCCTCGTGGAGTGCGAGGCTTTGGGAGAGGGGCAGCTGGGGACAGCTCCTGAGCGGCTGGGTGGGCTTCGGGGCCGGCCGGGCACCCGGGAAGCCGAAGGGACGGAGGACACCACCCTCCTGATTTCCCTCGGCGAGCACTGATGGCCTTGCATGGGGCTGAGGCTTCTGCTTCAGCCTGGTTTCCAGTTTTCCTCCCTGTGCCGGTGTTGCTCAGCTACTTGCTACGAGCAGCAGAGGAATTGCTGGAAGAGGGAGAAACATGCAGGGCTCTGTCTGTGGGATTAAAGCTTTCCCAGTTAAACGAGGTGGAGCTGTGGCTGGTGGAAGAATTTGTGGGAAGAAGAAGGTGTTAGGGCCTGGACACGATGGCAGGGGAGAGGAGGTTCCCCAAAGCTACCTCAGCACAGGGACCGGCTTTCCCTGCCCGCGCTGCGGCCTGGGAGAGCAGCCCTACCTCACTGCCCGCCAGACCTCACCCCGCTCCCTGGGTATCAGCTGCAGGGCTGATGCTTGCAGAGCTTGTGATCACGGACGTGATAGGGTGATCACCTCCCCATCCAAACATTTTCGGCTCTGGTGCTCTCCAGTTGCCCGCACGCTGCCAGAGCAGGGCTCGGGCACCCGCGCAGGCTCTCCTGGGGGAGCAGAGAGCCGAGCCGCAGCTCTCGGGCAGGCGCTGCCGTGAGAAGCCCGGCAGCGGGGAGATGGTTGAGCCCATCTCCTCCTGGGTCATCCCCAGCGCTGCTGCCCCGGCAGGAAGAGGGGTCCCGGGCGGCCCGTGGGAAAGGCCGGCTCAGCAGCGCGCTGCATTCCTGCAGCGATCCCCACCGCCCTGCCGGCACCTCGGTCCCGCTTGGCGGGACTGGAGGGGGCTCGCCTGTGCCCCGAGAGGGGTCTGGGGAGAGTCCTGGGCTCTGCGCTCACCTCGGGATCCGGGCAGCACCGGGACCCTCCTGCTCCTCCACCTCCGTGTAAATGACCGTTGTCTCCCATGTGCTGGCAATGCTCTGCCATCTGTAAATCCCATTTCCCTTGGCTTTGTCCCCACAGAAATCCAGCCCCAGGTGAGGGGCAGCCCCTGTGCCTGCTGCTGGTGGCCCCATCCCCATCCCGGGTGCTGTGCCCGTGGAGAAGCCAGGGAGCGAGAGCCCAGCCTGCTTTCAGCTTTTCTTTTTTTTTTTTTTTTTAATTTCCTTTCTTTATTGTTGGCTTTCCACGCCTGCAGACACCATTGTATGCTCTGCTCCCAGACCTGCTAATGCGACGAAAACATGGACATCTCCACTGCCATCTGTGCAGCCACACAGGTACCGAGGGACGCGTTTGGGGGGACCCCAGCCCGGTGCTTCCTCCGCTGGAGTGGGGGGCTGCCCCACCGAGGCTCCCCCAGTGCCACCCAGAGCCGGACCCAGCTCCAGCGCGGGCCGGTGTGGCACTGGTTGGAGGGCAGAGTTGTGCCGGTTTGGGGTCGACCCTGTGCCTTGTCCGTCTTGGTGACCTGCCAGTGCGCAACACCCTTTTCCTTCCTTGTGGGAACGAGGGGGGGGGGCAAGTGGAGATAGGGTGCAGAGCCAGTGAGCACGGAAGCAGGAGGGAGGAGAAACTCCATAAGCTTTGTCTTAGGGCTTTGCTGGGCTGCAAGGCCCTGTGCTGAAATTCCCTTGTGGAGGCTCAAAGGGAAAAGGGCTCCTTCAGTAATTTGCTCCAACGCAGGGTCTGAGTGTCCTGGGATCGCTCTTCCTTCTGCTCCGGCTGTTTCTCACGCTGTTAGCAGAGCCCTTCTTCAGAGGAGCTGCTGCGGCCCCCCCCCCCCCCGGCTGACGGTCCCTTCCCTCTTCGTTCTGCTGCTGGACAAAGCACCCAAAGCAGCCGTCCCTAAGGCAGATGCTCCCCGAGCCCTGGGGATGAGGCTGGATTCTTCTGAAATTTGTCTTGGAAAAGCAGTTGTGCATCATGCACGGTGACGATGCTTTTCTCCCATATCCCAGGGATACTGTGGAACCTGGGTCCTGGTGTGTCCTGTGAGGTGGGAGGGCTGCCCGGGAGGGGAGGACAGCCGTGGGGTCTGACTGCAAAGGCTGGGAGTGGTTTCTCCGGCCGCTGTCCTGCCGTGGGTGCTCTCCCCAGGGGTTTCTCCAGTGGAAAGGCACCAGAGCCGCTGGCTCTGCCGCAGGTGGAGCAGCAGCTGTGAGGAGCTGAGGGATGCTCGGGTGAGGGACCTGAGCTAGAGAGAGGACAGTGGGGCACAGCTAAGGACAGCCAAGGGGACTGGCCTGCCGGGAGCGCGCCCTTTGGCGCTGCCCACTCCAGCCCCTGGGCGTCAAACCCAGGGCGAGGAGGAGGAGAAGCCGGAGGTGACCCATAGGTTTCCCGTGGCGGAGCCCTGTTCCAGAGGGCTGTGCAGGGGCTGCAGGAGTGGACCCGGGTGTGATGCACGGTGCGTGGCGTGTGGGTGGCTCATGGGCATCACCTGCGGCACGGTGGCACGGAGCAGAGCACTGCGGTCTGCGCACTCAGAGGAATAGACCGCGTCCTCCCGACCTCTGTTTTGGTTCCTTGCTGCAGATCTGATGGCCCTTGCCTGCCTGCCTGTTCCCTCTCTGGCCATTTTGCAGCATCCTTTTTTCAAGCTGTTGGGCAGAAAGGTCCGTCTCTCCAGCCCTCCCTCTCTCCCCGGCTCCCTCGCCTGCCCCAGGGATGCAGAGCTCCTGATCCTGGCTGCTGCTCCTACTCCGATGGCTTCCAAGCAGGCAGGGAGCCGTGGTGGTGGGTGCGTGCTGGGCACGTCCTTTGCTAGAGCTCTGCTCCTCCTCAGGGCTGGAGCAGGCACTGCTGGTCCCAGCTCCTCTCCAGGGAGCAGGGATGGAGGTGGTCCCCGGCCCACGGCCCCACAGCTCCTGGGGCTGCCTCTGCCCTGCACCCGCTGCTCTGCCCTGCGCCTGCTCTCCTCCTGCCTGCTGCCGCGTCCTGGCCATGCTCAAATGTTGTGTGTGCTTGTTGCCCTCTGTAGCAAAAGACAGACAAGGGAACCCTGTGGCACCTCCCAGGGGACCCTGCCATCACCTGTCCCCCCCCTTCCCAAACTCCAGCGGCACCCAGGCGTGGGCCAGTGGCTGAAGGGGCTGGAGCCCAAATGCAAGTGGTGGGAGACCATGAATGTGAAAATTAAAAAGATAACAAAATGATTTCTTTTTTTTTTCTTTCTTTCCACAGTGTTTCACTTTGCTAGAAGATAAAAAAGATGCAGGTAAGCTGTGACAATGTTTTTTGGGGCAGGAGTGCCCTCGCTGCAGGGTGGGCAGGGGTTACAAGAAGAGGACCGTCCTCTTGCTGGGCTTCTGGTTTCTTCTGCCAGCAGTATGAGTTTTCCCCAAAACTGTTATTTTTCAAAGGGGCAGCAAAAGGCAGCCAGCGTGAGGCAGCTCTAGCCTCCCCAAGGGGAGGGATGTCCCCAGTGCCAGGACCCCAAGATGTGCCCAGCCCCTCTTTCGCCCCATCCTTTCCCCACTGTGGCTGCGAACGCGGCTGGGCCATACATTGCACTAATCGCCAGTTAGCGGTGTGAAATCCCGGCGGCTGTGTGCGCGGAGGAGTCCTGCGGAGAGGAGCGGGCCCCTTGCTGGCGTGCGTGCGCTGCCATAGCTGCGCCGACACGGTGAGCCGTTCAACCAGGGCAGCCCAGCTTGGCCGTGGCTCTGCTCCTTTCTGGTTCCTTTTCAATTCCTCTTTTCTTTGTGGTGAACAACTTCATGCTCCACAGATAAGCTCATTAGGAGCTCCAGAGCCTTGAAACTGCTGTACCGTAGGAAGGGAGGTCTCCCTGGGCTTGGAGCCCCCTCTGCTTTGCAAGATTGAGAAGTCTTGCCCGCGACAGTCGGGAAAGAAGGAATCACGTTGCAGCTCCCGGCTGATCCGTGGTTGTTGTCCGCGTGTCCATGCGTTGCTTCTGCCATAACCATCCCTCTGCAACTGCGTTGGGAGAGGATGGGGGTCAGGGCCACCCTGCCGTGGGGCGCTCGCGGGTGCTGGGGAGGCTGGGGGCTGGCAGCGGTCTGGGGGG
>VZTL01078327.1:0-16951 GCA_013400535.1 Scopus umbretta
CCTGCTTGACCAACCTGATCTCAGGCAACAAGAAAAATAATTCTACTTGTGTCTAGATATTATGACTACTGCAGCAGGCAACCTAGTAATATTGTCTGCGGGCTAACATCATCAGATATTTCAACATAGTCAAAATAATACAAACCAGTATATAGACACTGTAGAATAATATAATTGAATGTTTTGCACAAACATTTGAGATTGTGTTAAGAAATTGTCAAAAAGAAAGAGAAAGAGTTATGGTGTTATCGTGTACGCTACATGATATTTTTCATTCTTATTCTGTTTCGTAACTTGTGCTGTTTCTCCGTGTTGCTGTGCTCCTCGCTCTGTCCTTCACTGGTGGCAGTATGTACAGCTGAGGAACCCCATGTTCTCCTAGCCTGTTCTATGAGCCATTGCCAAATGCAATTTTCTGTGATTGCACAATACCGGCTAGGGCAACATTTGATTACTAAATGCAATTAAAGTATTGTAATTCCATGCGTGTATATAGCGGAGACTGTCTCAAAAAATAGAAGTTATATTAAGCTATACTATTCACTTCCCTTGGCATTTTTCTCAGGAGGATTTTTATGAGAAACCACCTCAGATTTTGGCAATTACCTTTTTATTTTTTTAATTCAACACTATAAATGAAGAAATTTCTTATTAGTGAACAAAAATAAAACCCTCATAGATATTTGAAGTATGAAGCCCAGCCATGAACAAAGCTCAGATGAAAGAAATCACCTCTATGTCATATTGAGGAGGAGCTCCGGGTGCCTGAACAGAGATTCCCCCCTGCAGTCCCTGCAGAGGCCAGGCTGGAGCCAGGGAACCCCATGAGGAGGAAGGAACAGCGGAGAGGAGCTGTCATGGACTGACCCCAAGCCCCCATTCCCCATCCCTCTGTGCCAGTCAGGTGCGGAAGCTGAGGAGTTGGGAATGAATGAGTGAAGGTGAGCCTGGGAAAAAGGGTGTGTGGGAGGAAGTGTTTAGTTTTTGTTTCTCGCCATCCAAATCCATTTTAATTGGCAATAAATGAAGTTATTTTTTTCCCCAGGTTGAGTCTGGGTTGAGTCTGTTTTGTCCATGACAGTAGTTGGTGAGTGATCTCCCTGCCTTTATCTTGACCCACGAGCCTCTTTCATCTTATTTTCTGCCCTTGTCCTGTTGAGGAAGGGGAGTGAGAACAGCAGGGTGAGCATCTGGCAGCTAGCCAAGGTCAACCCACCACAAAACTAAGAGAAACGTAAACACGTCAGACCTGAGTCTGACTACTACAGAAGCTGTTTATTGGACCAAAATTATTGCTCTTGATGATTATGATTCTGATTAAAGATAACTTTCTTAGGATTTTTATACTTATTGACCATTTCTGCAGTTCATAAAAACTGCAGGTGGGGGTTCAACACCTCCGAGGCCCTCAGTTTTTAAACAACCTTTGTTCAGGATTGGTTTATACCAGTTACATGTATACTTAGCACAACAGCCTGTATCAGTATAAAGTGATTTCATTGATCAAAATTTCTTTGAAAAATAAGTTCTCTGGCTTTCCAAAATTTGAGCTGTTTTATTAACCTACAGGAAAAACACTTTGTTTTATCAGGAACTGTACTGCTGCTGGCACTGTAGTGAATCTATGCTCCCTTGACTTACCTGACTTATTCTATGAAGCCTTCAATTATTTTGGTTGAGCTTGCCTTGTCTTGCTGGCCTTTATAGAAAACAGAAGGCACAAAAGATAACTGGTGTTTCCCCATCTGTTTCCTTAATAAATGCCCTCTGCTACAAAGGACTGGTGTGCGGACAAGAAAATAGGACTCACTTATCAAACCATACACCCAGTGCCGCCAGAGATCCAAGCTGTGTTTTGATAAGCGTTTCCTGGATGACGTGACAAAATTCTATCTGAATCTCAGAGGTATCTTAGGCATCTGGCAAAAACACTTCATCCCGATCGTGAAAACAAATCACTTTTAATTAGTCAAGTCCTAAGCCCATCTCTCCCCGCCCCTGAAAAAAACCCCAAAACTCCAGCTAAAAAAAAATGCCTCTGGCTCTGACATTTGAAAATATGATGCCGTGTTATCTCCTAAAGGCCCCAAATGACAAGATTAAATACCAGAAAAAAAAATAAATCCAAAATCAAAATCTGACTTGTATGTAAACATAAAACAACCTTCAATTTGCAATCAGAGAAATCCATATGTGATTACTGTGTGCAATGCTTGCGAATTATTAGTCTGGTTTTAGATATCTTTTTATGTGCAGCTGTATGAAAACATGAAATGTTTTCAAATATAGACATGCTAACAGCATTTTTGTTCTGGTCAGATATTTTATTATAGATAAAGCCTTGTATCTTTAAACATATCCCAAAGAAAGAGGGATCTGGACACGTCCTTTCTTTAATCTCTCCTACCTGCGATGAATTTCAACATGATACTAGGCACTGGTGATCCTTCCAACCTAATTGGCCAGAAGTGCTTTTCATACCAGTGCTATGATCACGAAGGACTCTGACAAGGACGCTCTACTCTGCGCCTTGCATGGAGGATGGGTTCTGTTTGAATCTCACCCTATATCTCGTATCTGGCTTTCTGCAGAATACCACATGTCACCCCATAGGGCCAGCTCTTCATCTTTTCTATTTCAGACAAAGGAACTCCAGCCAAGGGACTCTCAGGCATGCTGCAGTCATAGATAGACCAGTTAAGAAAATAATTGAAAAAAATATTCACATTCAAGTTGAAAGAATCAATTCATCCTGCTTCACTCATAATAACCCAATTGTTCAAGTGCCATGTGTATGATCTTCTTTTTGGCATTGTGTGTTATAAGCCACTGCCAGAGGCAGAACACTGAAAGAGATAAATCAATGATCATTCCCACATGCCAAACCAAGAAACTGTCAATAGGGTGAAGCACATTCCAGTTTAAATGCCTGCAGCACCTTCCATATGTCTTAGTAAGGAGTGGAGGTCCCTGACTGAATTAGTCCTGATAGCCTGGGAAGGAAGCAATACATTTCCCAGAGAGCTATCACTCTGGAGGAAGTAGGAGGGAGAGAAAAAGGGTTTATAGACTACAAAGCTCTTTGGCAAAAGGTCAAACTGCGGATGAGTATTACTCTTCAAGGAGAAAAGACAAGAAGACATTGAAAATAGTACTGTTACAAAACAAAACAAAAAAGCAAACTCACAAACTGATGAAAGAGCTGAGATAAAAAGAAATCTGTGGCATAACAATTAGATAATTTTGTGGTGTTTTTCCTTACAGACTGAAGTTTCTGGATTTGAAATAACTCCTTTGGAAAAAGATTTTCTGAATAGGTTTTATAGTTTATTTCTCTGGTTACAGATCGCTCTAACAACTTGCAGAACTGCAAGAATGAGGATAATTGTAATTCTCATACTGTGGATGTTATTGTCTCTGCTCTTCCTGAAAATGGAGCAACAAAATTAACGTAACATCTGAAAAGGGAACAGGAGAAAGCCTGTTGTCTTGCTCATCTTGTGAAAAGAACAGATTTTTTTCTTTTATTTTTTTTTTCCCCTTCACTGATGAAGAAAATACCTCACAGTAAAAAAAAAAAAAGGATTAATGGTTTGGAATGACACATCATGAAAACAGTTTTAAGTTCTGAATTCTCCCTGTGATCAACAGATATAGAACTCAGGGAAAAAAAGGGAAGGCTTATGTTTTGGGGTTTTTTTTCTCTGGTATATACTTTCCATAAAGTAAAACCATCAACTAATTAATAATCTTTGTTGAAATAAGTTCATTGTGTAATTGTACTTCAGTGTCAATGAGCCTTTGGTAAGCCCTTAGCCAAGCATTTCAGAAATAGTCTTCTAAACTGTAAGATCTACTCTGTTTTATTGCATAGATTTGAAAAAGGGTAGCCACAACATCCCCATCTTGGAGTTTTCTAAAGCAGGCCTAACCCACTGCTTTAGCAAGCACAGAAGGTGAGCTGATACATCCTTGAGCCCGTTGTTGCATTGACACTTACATCCCAGGTTTCTTTGTGACACACTGCTGCCCCAGTGAAACCCAGGCATTTCAATAGGACTTCTTTTACCTGGAGCAAAAGAATTGATACGTAGACATTAAATCTGACCAACTGTAGTGATGGGCAGGTCATCTAAACCACCATCCTTAAACCACCACTGCCACAATTGCCTTGCTCTTTGTCCTGTCCTTTATGACCTTCTGATTGTCCAGCAATGTGTCCAGATACTAATGATAACCTTCAATCTTGACATACACTCTGTATGTTCCCTCTCCCAGGGTTCCCAGCAACAACCTGAGGACAAGACGAGATTACACTGTGGCGGTTCTGAGTCATATACGCATGGAGGGGTGCATGTATACTGTGGTCATCAAGGAGGTCAGAGAAAAACCGATAGCTATTAAATTCCCTTGCAGACTTGCCCTAAATGATGCCACTAATTCCATGTCTTTCCTATTCACCTAGCCCCATCACTTTGTGAAACTTACAAAATTATTTTAGGGAAAACAGTGTATTGGGAAAAATAATGTAAGCAATTATGAAATACAGGAAACCCCAGTATGAAGTAAATGTAAATGAGTTTTAGGTAGCATTGACCAAATACAATGCATCACATTATATTGCATACATGTAAGCTATTTACAGAATTTCCATCAGAGAACTGAAAGCATCTTATGTGCAAGCTTTCTTGTGTTTTTGAGACTGTAACTATCGTGCGAGGGAGGATGATAATGCTTTAAGAAACATTAAAGAATGTCAGGCTTTTTGAACCTCTAGAGGCAAATACCTCTTGTTCAGGGTCCTAGAGGGACAGGCACTTGTATCACTCCAATTTCATTCCTCCTCCCCCAGCCACTCTATATAAACTATCTCTGTGTCAAATCATTTCCTTCCATCAGCCTTAGTTTCCATTGAGAAGTTCTTTGTTTTCTTTCTTTTTAATTTTTTGTTTTCCTGTATGTACTGTTGTTAAGATGGTAAATTTTTCTGAGTGACTCTTCAAGGACATTTTATGGAGACAGCTTTATGCTCCAGAAAGCTATACTTAGCAGATGAAGACAAGGTTTTCACCTCAGAATTCAAAATTTCATGTACAATGTTAATTTATATCCCTTAAAAAATGCTCTGTCATTTGAATGAGCTTGTACTAAGCCATTTGGATTATTAAGTTGGTTTTGATTTAGATTTGATTGCTTGTCTTGCAGTTTCCCTCTTAACTCTTCCATAACAATATATTCTGAATACAATTCTGATTCTGTAACAATTCATTATGAAACTTCATTTTTACATCTATGTCAATGTGAAACCTGAATCAGACCAGGCTTTCCTGAGGGGAATGGTAGCTTGTGTTGATTTGCCAATACTTATTGATGGAAACTTTTCAAACAAAATATTCAGTCAAACATATCCAAAACAGCAAAAAGCATACCAATTTGAAAAAGTCATATTGGATGGAATTTATTCTAGAACAGATGGTTGGAATAATGCCAGTGCCCTTAGTGAAAAACACTTATGCCTATAGACCATTCTGACAGCCAGAGATCCCTGTTGCTTAAAAAAGTGTACAAGAATGTCATACACAAGACAAACTCTCCATTTGCCAAACAAGTTGTGTTGCAAATGACTTTTGAAAACAAAATAGAGCAGAGCAGCCTTAACATTAGGCTGAGGATTTTGCCCAAAGTTCCTAGATTTTTGAATCTAGATTATTTTTGTCATAGTACAGCTTCACATAATTGTAAATAATTTTCTTTTTTCTTAATTAAGACGACCTTGCTTAGCATTCTAAGGATGTGGTCCCCAAACTGAGTTCCAAAAAATCTACTTTCCAGCAGACTAATTCAGAAGGTGGTTAAAGTAACCAGGTTGTCTTACCCTGATTATTCATCTGCACATGCTTGAAACTGCCTCAAAAGCCAGGGGAGATGATATTTCTTTACGAAAGGCTCCATTATGATCCAGAATCAGGCAGACAGACATGATGTCTGTTTAAATTCCATTAAAAGAGTTGGATTTGGAGCTTATCACTTGTTTAACAGGTTAGTGGTTAAGCACTGATCCAGAAAGCAGCCAACATTCATTCTAAGCTGTGAACAGCCTTTGGTACTCTCCAAAAGCACACTACATGGAGAAGGCCCATTTGGTCGTATCCTGAACTAAGAAGTCTCTGTCTCCTGCTGAAGCTATATGGCAAAGAAAAGGTGGCAATGCAAAGAGGGTATCCAAGAGGTGACTAACATTTCTTACTGGGTTCATAAACACCATACACAAGAGGCAGACAATTAGCTTAAGCAACCCATGCTGCATTCTGCAGCTGCCTAGGTCAGACGTATGACCTAAACAGAGAAAACACATTAGGCAGGCTAAAAGGTCCATACCAGCACAGCAAATCTTCAGAGATATCAGCCTGTTGCCACCTACTTTGTAAGGAATTTTGGTAGTCATTCTGGCAGCCAGAGGTGCTACTCAACTTTTGACTATAGTGACACCCGAGATAGACACCTAAAGTTTTGATGTGTGGTGGAAGTTGTTATTAGGCATCTAAAAGACTAGATTAGGTTTTGCCCTAAGTCTAAGAGCACAATACAAAAAAAGTGAGTCTGAAAGGCTGAGGCAGAAAGTGCCTACACCTTCTTGAATAAAATTACCCAGACAGTTGAATTTCTGTGTACCGAGTGCCATAATCTTTTCACAGGTGAATGAACCCATGCCTCTCTCTCAGCCAAGTCCATTTTGGACTTGCAAACTGGGTGCCTAAATCCCATGAAGTGCCCGGTCCTATGGGACCCAACAGTTCAGCACAAACTACAGCAGTTCAACCACTTCTAGTAAAAAACATAGCAGGAAGGATAAAGTAACTGTGGATTTGGTAGCAGCCCTCACCTCATTATATAACAGCCTAATGGTTATTAGTCACTAATTGAGGAAATGGGACACCTGAAGACAAGAGACAGAAAATGGGGGAGAATGTGTCTCTATCCCAGCCATGCAGGGGATTTTCTTTCTAATATGGAGCAAATACATAATCATATGACTGTCATAAAAAGAGTAAATTTTTAGGTCCTTACTGACAGAGGATGTGTTCATAACTATAACTGTGTCTATTTTTCTTTGTTCACTCTTACTTCATAAATCTCATATTCTTGGCTCTTCAGTGTAAGGAGGACATAGAAAAGAATAAGAAAATATGTAGAGTAGGAAAAAAATGTTATTGAGTGAGGAGAATAAGAAAAATGAGCCAAGGGTGAAAAACTTAAATTTATAATCCACAAAAAGAAAAATCCTGATTGCCATCTATATAAATACATTCAAGCTAGAAATATAAGAAAAAGAAAAAGGATGTATGAACACAGGAAGAAGGAATAATAGCCTGTGGGTACAAAAGGAAAAATTTAAGCAAAATATTAAAGAATGTACTCCCAATAACAAGAATACTTTGGAAAAGAAATGGATTCCTCAAGGAAAACAAGCATGAAAAAAACATTGTACACATTCAACAACAATTAGTGAAATTATTCGCTAGTGAACTATTAGCAAAAAGATCAAAGTGAACAAAAGTGGTCCTTGAAGACTGACCATAATTATCTATTTCTGTGACAAAAAAATAATAATCATATGTGCTAAGGTTGAAAATTTAAGCACTCATTCATCAAAAAATAATACTATTAAGGATTACAGCACCTTAAATTTAGCCACACTGTATGTGATAGAAAAGCATGTGGGGAAAAAAAAAGCTCTATTATGATATTCTAAAAGGGAAGAGAGGGTTTCTAAATACAAAACAAGACATAAAATGTAAAAAATAAATATATATCATAATAATTAAATCCATAACAAAATCCAATTTATAAATACCAACATTGAACAATAAGGATCTGGTGAAATCAATAAATAATCCACAATTATTATTGTTTATTTTTTTCCAAAACTTGCTTTATCACAGTACTGGTGGCAGCGAATGAATCTTAAGTTATCTTCGTAAAAATGAAAGACATGAATATACATAGATAGCCAGACAGATAGATAGATACTGAAGTAAGCTTGATAATAAATTTAATGTAGGGTTACAAATGCAGATAAATTATTTATCATTTATATATCATTTATATCATTTATTAGGTTATGCATTAGTAAAACAGAAAAACTGAAGCCATGATACACATATGATTATTCTGAACCTCAGTTATGGATATTGTTTTCTACTTGTCTTAATTGTGCAAGTCTAAACTTAGAACTGAATTGAAGCAGTGAGCAGCACAATTGTATTTTGAATTACATATTACTCTTATTGTATTCCATTTGAAAAAATTGAATGTCAAATGTAAAACAGTATTTCAGACACACTGTCTGAGAACAAGTTCCATGTTCTGTACGATTTACCTTTTAAGCCCTAAAATGATAATTACATTTAAATTACTCTCCAATTCTATTGCATTAACATAATTGTGTGTCAACTAACAAGATGTACTTATTAAACGGAGTATTTCTAGGCCATTTACACATGTAATAATATGTTATTGTTAAATTTATAGTACACCTAACAATACTTTGCCTAGCAACTCGGTCTTGCTGAAAATGGTGCCATTAAATAGTAGCAACTCTACTATTTCCTGTTGACCTCAATGAACTCCTCAGTGCTCGATAAAGAACATAAAAATTAGCATTATGGTATTACACATCTCTAAAGAAAAGTGTAGACTTTAAACACAAGGCCAGCGTAAGCACTTCCTTAAAACTGTAACACTCTCTTCAAGACAGGAAGGAATATTGCCTTTGTAATAGGTACACTAAAAGCAAGAGTTAAATTTTGCTTTTGTTTTATGCCAGATTAGTAATTCACGACAACATCTGGAGAATTAAACTGCACAATTTCTAGTGGTTCAGTGCTGGACCCAGGAAGTGAAATTTTCTTCTTCCCCCCACAAGTGGTAACAAAAGTTCACAATGAATTTATTTTCTTTTTCAAAATTGGACCTTCCAAGTGAAAATTCAATCATCCTAGTGTAAATTGTTAATTTGGTTAATCTATTCAAGTATAAAAAAGATACATTGTAAAATCTTGAACCAATCGGATAAAGGTTTTGTACAAACTCAGGAAAAGGGGCTGATGATAAGAAACATCGTTAGGTTACAATTTACTTCCTTTTCCATCCCAGTGCAGAATTTCTCCCCACAGTATACATTTTTCTGAAAACAAAAATGTACATACATGCTGCTTGGCTTCTGATGAAACACCATTAAGCGTAAAAGGCTCTGTGAATGTTGAATGGTATGCTTGCAGCTTGTAACTTGTGAAACTTTAGCTTTGCCTAAAAGACAATGACTCCAGAAGTCTACAGTAGTGGCATATTTTGTCATTTAAATACTGCTTGCTCTGTGAGAGTAAAAGCAGATATTTCTGATGTGACAGTCTGGGGATTTTTCTGCTCTACTCCCAAAGCAACACTGATTACATTCAGAAAAATTTTAGAAGATCCTTTGCTTTAATTTGCAAGTAAAGTTTCTCACAGAAAAATGAATGTACTTATTTTTCATGGACAAGTTTGTCCATTTTTTTTGTTTCATAGTAAAAAAAGCAAGAAAAGACAAGACTTCCATAGTTCTATATTATTCTCAATAGTTCTTGAATATATGCTATTAGTTTCCAGAAACTGCTGTTTTCTTTGAGTCAAATATTCAATCAGAATGAATATTCAACAGAATATTCAACCAGAAAATTAAATCTCCCATTAACAATCAAAGGGTATGCACAATTTACGGGCGAGTGGTTGTTGTAATTAAAATAAAAAAATGAAATAGAAAATGACTTAAATCTGAAAATAGCTACTGAACAGTTGCGCTAGCTACTTTGCTAATCTCTGCATTCAGGAGGGCAGCAACACTGTGCACAGACCTGGAGATGCCATACCAGAGCAAAGAACAGGAGAAGGGCTGGCACTCCAGGAAGCAGGGAGGGGAAAAGCTGCTTATTAAGCCTCTTCCTTTCACTATCAGTTTGTTTCCTACAGTATTTTTCTTCAGAAGCATGTGGAATCTGGTTTTAAAAGTGCCAAGTGATGAAGCTACCATCACTTTTCTTAAAGAGCTATCTCAGAGCCAAAAGGAGGAGCTGAATTTTATCCTTTTTGATATTATATTCCAGTACTCTTACAGTAATGTTATCAGTATGCACCACATTAAAAACAATAATGGAAAGGAAAAATGAAATATCTTTATGGTACTTGTATCAGGTTACTCTTTGGTTATGAAAGGAACACTGGATTGAAAAAGAATTCATGGCTTACTGACTTTAATGTAGTGCTACTGTATGTAATTTATTTTGTAAAGCAATTATGAACTATCTTAAAAGCAGCTAGTTTCTTATTTTTCTATTTCTGATGGAAAGCTTTAAACACAAAGCTGTTGTGGTTAGAAATCTTCTAATTCCCAGCTTAAAATAATTAACTGACAGTTTATATCCAGTTAATTCTCTTGGTATAACTACTTTCTAACTTTGTAATTTTCTTCCTTCCTGTATTTATCCTCATGGTAGATTTATAGTAAACAATCATATCTGCTCTCAGCTTTATTTTTTTTCAGCTTCTTGGTATCTTCTACTATGTTATGTTTTTCCCTTGCTTGATTCTTTTGGGATGCTTTCATTCACCAGTTACACTGTGAATTCATTTTTTCTAAGACTTAGTAAACGCAATTTTACAAAGCTTTTCAGAGGAGGCCTTAATACTTCCTTACACAATGACATTAGCATTTTTTTCATTTTCACAGCCAACCCCTCAACTGAGTTGGTATTCTTCACATCTGAATGATTTTGATGATTCAGTCATCTAATACGCTCAACTCTTTTTCCTCTTCACCTACTGAATATCTCCCAGTTTATTGTACAAATTTGTAACGGTCCCTAAATCTATGACTATCTTTTGATACTGTCTCCCACAGCATTCTCCTAGAGAAGCTGGTGGCTCGTGGCTTAGGTAGATGTACTCTTTGCTGTGTAAAAAAAATGGCTGGATGGACATGCTCCAGAGAGTGGTGGTGAATGGAGTTCAGTCCAGTTGGCAGTCGGTCACAAGTGGTGTTCCTCAGGGCTCAGTTTTGGGGCCAGTCTTGGTTTAATATCTTTATTAATGATCTGGATGAGGGAATTGAGTGCACCCTCAGTAAGTTTGCAGACAACACTACGTTGGGCGGGAGTATCAATCTGCTTGACAGTAGGAAGGCTCTGCAGAGAGATCTGGACAGGCTGCATTGATGGGCTGAGGTCAGTTGTATGAGGTTTAACAAGGCCAAGTGCCGGGTCCTGCACTTTGGTCACCACAACCCCATGCAAAGCTACAGGCTTGGGGAAGAATGGCTGGAAAGCTGCCAGGCAGAAAAGGACCTGGGGNGTTTTTCTTTGAATTGGCAAAATACTTCTAAGGATGTACTATAGACAAATACCAATGACATTCTCCTACCTTTTGGACTAAGGTCATTAGGTAAAATATTAAATGAGGACCCTTACAAACCATTACTAAAAATCTGCAATAACCCCCTTCCTCTGCAGTGTATCTTATCTGTTTCAATATCACATATGGTTTTCTCCCCTTTAGTTATTTCCTTGCAGCACATTAAAATTCTTGTAGTAATCCTATTTTTAATTTACTCCTTGGCACTGTATCAAATATTTAACTAAAGTCCAAATATATGAGCTTTACTGCATACCATTTGCCTAGAAAATTGTCAAAGTATCCTGGTTTTGGCTGGGACAGAGTTAATTTTCTTCCCAGTAGCTGGCATAGTACTGTGTTTTGGATTTAATTTGAGAATAATGTTGATAACACACTGATGTTTTAGTTATTGCTAAGTAGTCCTTACACCAGTCAAGGACTTTTCAGCTTACCATGCTTTGCCAGGTACACAAGAAGCTGGGAGGGGGCACAGCCAAGACAGTTGACCCAAATTGTCCACAGGGCTATTCCATATCATATGATATCATGCTCAGTATATAAACTGCGGGGAGTTGGCCAGGGGGCTGCAATCACTGCCTGGGGACAGGCTGGGGCATCAGCCAGCAGATGGCAAGCAGTTGCATCACTTTTTTTTTTTTTCCTGGGTTTTGTTCCTCTTCTTGTTTTCCTTTTCACCATTTAATCATTATTATTACTACTACTACTACTATTATTATTGCTATTTTATTTCAGTTATTAAACTGTTCTTATCTCAAACCAAGAGGTTTTTTTAGATTTACTCTTCTGATTCTCTCCCCCATCCCAGCAGGCAGGGAGAGTGAGCGAGCGGCTGCATGGGGCTTAGTTGCTGGCTGGGGTTAAACCATGACACATCTCCCTCTACATTTTAAATGCAGGCTTTACCATTGTTCTCTGTGTCAGCTGGGAAAGGTTGACTAGGGATAGGTTGATCAAATAGACCTGTGATTTCAAGTATAGTTCTTTAAAAATTCTGGAATGAAGAATATCTAATCTCTCCCATCTGGATCTCATAGAATTTTTTAAGCTTTTTTTTTTTTTTTCTCCTGTGAAGCAGTAAATCACATTTCATGTCCTCATTTTCATAATTTTCTCCATATTCCATGCTACTGGCTTTACTGAAAGTTTGACAAGATTTTAGTTTAGAATTGGGGGCAAAGAAGCCATTTTTAACATCTGCCTGTTCCTAGAATAAAGAGCCCTTTTCTTCTTTTTTTTGTTCTCAATTTTACATGGTTAAAGACCTTTTGTTTTGATTACTTCTTGTATGATGAAGCTTGTTTTGATATTTGGCAATGTTCACACTCCTAGTGTGTGCTGAATTCTAATATGTAGCTTTCATATTGACTACTTAAAAAAAAAAGTTATCTGCTTACACTCTATTCCTTTAAAAGAAAAAAAAAAAGATTTATTTATCTGTTGTGAACTTGAACTATGCCTTATAAAATATCTTCCTTCAGCTCAAGTATTTTTTGCATTCATGATTTTAAATTCTGGAACACTTTAGTCCACTTAGTTTCACTAGACAGACTACATCATTATTCACATTTCCTCTTCTAAACTTAAGAACCTTGTATAGATTTTACGTATTCTTTACATAATCCACCAGACCGGTCCATTTCAGGAACACTGATACGCAGTGTTGTTTTTAAGCAACAGGTCCTATACAATTGCTTGCCAATGTACAATGTCAAGTAGTCTTTTGTTGGTAGATTGATTATGTGATGTAAAAATATGTAAAACCTATTACAATTTACAGCAGCTGTTATTTAATCAGGTAACTTCAAATCTCCCAAAGGACATTTATTCCTGTAATACTAACAATATTACACCAAACTTTTTATAACCTAACTGTTGCAATCTGTAACAAACTCTCAAATTAGACTGTTGAATCTTTTCCACGCTTCTGTTACATATCATGACCTAATGATATTAGATATTAAATGTTTAATGATCATGGGCCTTTTTTTCTAATACCCCAGCACCTTGTAAACAATCCTGCTTTTCTACATTTGCATTCAGATATTTTCTCACTAACCAGTTCTTCCAGTCTTTAGATACCTTCTCTCTCCTAAATGTTTGCATATCCTGTCAACTTTCATTATCTATGAATTTCATTCACATGTCATTTAGTTCTTTGAAATCATTAATTAAGATATTAAGAGAGTATACTGCAGATACCTAAGTACTTACTTAGCTTTAACCTTGCAGATTCCCACTGCATAACATCTCACATATTTTTTGCTTTTCCACTTGCACATGTATATAAAAATTATAAAGGTCTCTGTCGCCTGAAGTCTCAACCAGAGTATCATCCTTTTTTCTGACCTGGATGCATGTGATCTTGCTCTGCTATCTCTGTTCACAACATTGTTGCAAGGATCTTTGTTTCCAGTGAGTTGCTGATTTCACTCAATCCCACTCCTTTCCTTCACTGTTGACTCAAATATCAGCCTCAAATATCAAGACCATTTCTGTCTGATCAACAGCAAAGACTGACTTCTGCCACAAAGAAGCTCATGATCCAAGCCTCCATCCATTTATTAAATCTAAAAACATCTGCTTCTTTTCTCCTATTTTGTTTTTCAGATTTTGGAAGATTCCCTTGTAAACACATGCAGAACTACCTTATTTTTCTCCTTCATGTCCTTTCATAAAATTTTTCTTTGTTCTGAAGGCATCCAAAATTTAATAACAGTTATATTGCTAACATATTGCCTATCATACTGATCAGCCTGGCCTCTTCTTTCATCTCTGGTGGGGCAGTTTCCTGACATGCAGTCAGACTTTAAGGGCATGGACCACCAGTTTTTTTTGGTATTCACACATAGTCCTAAGCCATGACTGGGTCTTCTACAAAATATTAAAAACAATAAATTAATAAAACCAGCAAAACTAGACAAAAAAATGGAAACCCTAAGAGTTCTATTCATCCTGATTTAATATCAGGCACGTGCACAGTAATCCTCTATAGTACCACAGATAAAAGCCAAGCTCATGGAAGAGCCCTTCCCAAATCTGTTTATTGCCATTATCTTTTTTCAGTGTTATGGCTAGTAGTTTTAATTTTATTCCTATCCAGGCCAGTAAGAAGCATTGATACATATTTTTCCAGGGAAGGGACACTGTATCCAATCTTTCACTTTTATATAAATTTAAATCACAGAAAATTACCATATGACTTAGCATGCTAATCACAGACTGCAAATAGCAAATACTGGAGGCACTTCTCACAGAAGACCTCATAAGTGATCTGCAAGCTGATATTTTGTAGCACATAACAAGTGTCAGAATGATTGGCAGCAAAATACAACCCCAGAATGGACAAGTTGAATTTGGAATCCCTCACAAACTGATAAACAGTGAAATCTTCTGTAGGTAAGTTGCCAAGCAAGAAAAACTTTACTCTCACCATGTGAAGCTTCTCACTGAGTATGGTTTTTTCATGGCATTTCTGTGAAGAGCAGTGTTTTCCTTTAGAGTGTGCAAGTTTGAGGTGAAACAATGGAAAAATGCTGTACCTGGATGAAACATGATAAATTTATGTTTCATAGCTTTGACTGCTGTGATCCAAGATCTACAGGTGAAATCTCACTAGCAAATTGTTAGAAAAAGTGATTATACAGCTACTGCATTAAAGATACAGTAATTCAAAACTTAAGGTTTGCATGGTGCATTGAGCTAACCCAATGTTTTATTGAAGCTGATGTTTCAAAATCGGGTATCTTAAAAATATCCATACTTGTGCAACGCCCAGAAGAATAACTGGCAAGACTGGGTCTGGAAGATTGGTATTTACCACCAGATAACCCATTCAAATTATGCTTGGTTCAAATTCCGAGGAAATAATGGACTTAAACTAACGCTGACCATTTTCAGGGACAGAGATAATTTTCTAGGACTAATGAAACAAAGGGAAGATTTTCTAGGTCATTCTGTCAACTTATCTGCCTTTGGGACATTTCTTCCCCTTCCATTATGAGGTTGCTTGAGCTTAGTTAATAAGCTATTATAAGAAGTTGGACTCCTTACTGGTTATTTGGTGCAGTGGGCTGATGAGCATAATGTACATATCCCTGTCCACATGGGTGTAGAAGGGAATCTAGTAATCTAACAATCAGCATTTCTGACATTTCTTCTTCTCTTGTTATCTTTAGATCTCTATTTGCCCAACACAGATTGAATGTAAAGTCAGTTGCAAACTCTGGGAAAAGAAAACAGGAACCCTAGCTTTTTAAACTGTCCAAAAAGGACTTAAAAACCCTCTGTAAATGAATAGTCTCGTAATCACTTTTAATCTTTTTCATAGGTGATATATATAGATGCAATTAATTCAACTTTCTCTAGATATAATTTTGAGTTTAGAAGAAATACAGAAATAAATGTCATGAGAGAGTAAAAAAAAATCTAATAATAAAATGTGAAACCTTCTTGATTTTAAAACTTTTTTCTTCAAATTTCCTCATTTGTTTATTTTTCTTTGGAGCATAAAAAGAAGACATTGAAATAAGGAAATGAAAGATCAGTTATTGCTTTTCTGACTAAATTACCTGATTCTTGAGTTACACCTCTACATAGCAATACATCGCTGTGTGTCAACTGAAATACAGAGATACGGTTATAAGATTAAAGGTTGAAAAGCTTTTTGCTCTATACTGTTTGACTTTTTTGCTTCAAACTGTCCCTTCACATCATTTAACCAAAGATTTTGGTATTTAAACAGGCATTTTTTTTTCTTTCTGTAGAGGGAATGTCACAGAGGGATTGTCACTGATTCAGGTTGGATTATATTTTGTATTCTTGCAGTCAATAGAATTTTACAGCTGTCAAATTGTTCTAGAAAGGTAGAAAAGTTGGTCTGTCTGCTTCAAACATGAAAAGACTTAGGAAGCCAAGAAAACTCCATAACACACAGAAGGACATATGCTGCAGAGGCCGAGTGATGGGTGAGTATGTGGTAGAAAGTTCTAGTGAAAATACGAGGCTGTAGGAGGATTTTGACAGTTGGGAGGAAGGGAAAGGATGCCAGCTCCTCTCTCCTACTCCTGCCGCTGCCACACAGCATGGCGAGAGGCACGCAAGAAGCTGTTTTACAATAAATGCTGTTTCTCCCAACCATGCAGTACTGATGGGGCTTTTCTGAAAGAGTGAAANGCACTACTGATGGGGCTTTTCTGAAAGAGCGAAAGACTTTTCCCTGTGCATGTCCTTGCATTCCCTGACTTTAAGACACCAGACTGGATGAGTCTAGGTGAATATGAACTAAATTATTGCCCTTTGTGAAATCAAGAGACAATACCTGTATGGATTCAAATATTACGGAGGTCTTACAGCAATATAAAGGGTGTTCACTTCAGACTCCCAGTAACCTCCCACACCCCACAAAAAGCAGAATACATCATGGCAACCAAGGATGTCGGGTTTTAGCTCATACCCTGAACACATTTTGAACCCCCAAAAATAAGTATATATATAAAAAAAAAAA